>CAWVQI010000425.1:37500-39944 GCA_963932335.1 Andrena marginata | reverse complement strand
TCGCGACATTGCGATCAATTCATATTAAGGTTCCGACCCCGGTCGTCGCGCTGGTTTGCGAGATAATCGCGAATAACTCCAATCGCTCCGAAAATTTTTAAAGTACCGCGAGCTCTCAGCGTCCTTCCGCACCATCCTCCGAACACAGAGTCGTCCGATCGTCGAAAACGACCACTGATCCTTGCGTGTCGCGACATTGCGATCAATTCATATTAAGGTTCCGACCCCGGTCGTCGCGCTGGTTTGCGAGATAATCGCGAATAACTCCAATCGCTCCGAAAATTTTTAAAGTACCGCGAGCTCTCAGCGTCCTTCCGCACCATCCTCCGAACACAGAGTCGTCCGATCGTCGAAAACGACCACTGATCCTTGCGTGTCGCGACATTGCGATCAATTCATATTAAGGTTCCGACCCCGGTCGTCGCGCTGGTTTGCGAGATAATCGCGAATAACTCCAATCGCTCCGAAAATTTTTAAAGTACCGCGAGCTTTCAGCGTCCTTCCGCACCATCCTCCGAACACAGAGTCGTCCGATCGTCGAAAACGACCACTGATCCTTGCGTGTCGCGACATTGCGATCAATTCATATTAAGGTTCCGACCCCGGTCGTCGCGCTGGTTTGCGAGATAATCGCGAATAACCCCAATCGCTCCGAAAATTTTTAAAGTACCGCGAGCTCTCAGCGTCCTTCCGCACCATCCTCCGAACACAGAGTCGTCCGATCGTCGAAAACGACCACTGATCCTTTCGTGTCGCGACATTGCGATCAATTCATATTAAGGTTCCGACCCCGGTCGTCGCGCTGGTTTGCGAGATAATCGCGAATAACTCCAATCGCTCCGAAAATTTTTAAAGTACCGCGAGCTCTCAGCGTCCTTCCGCACCATCCCCCGAACACAGAGTCGTCCGATCGTCGAAAACGACCACTGATCCTTGCGTGTCGCGACATTGCGATCAATTCATATTAAGGTTCCGACCCCGGTCGTCGCGCTGGTTTGCGAGATAATCGCGAATAACTCCAATCGCTCCGAAAATTTTTAAAGTACCGCGAGCTTTCAGAGTCGTTCCGCACCATCCTCCGAACACAGAGTCGTCCGATCGTCGAAAACGACCACTGATCCTTGCGTGTCGCGACATTGCGATCAATTCATATTAAGGTTCCGACCCCGGTCGTCGCGCTGGTTTGCGAGATAATCGCGAATAACTCCAATCGCTCCGAAAATTTTTAAAGTACCGCGAGCTTTCAGAGTCGTTCCGCACCATCCTCCGAACACAGAGTCGTCCGATCGTCGAAAACGACCACTGATCCTTGCGTGTCGCGACATTGCGATCAATTCATATTAAGGTTCCGACCCCGGTCGTCGCGCTGGTTTGCGAGATAATCGCGAATAACTCCAATCGCTCCGAAAATTTTTAAAGTACCGCGAGCTCTCAGCGTCCTTCCGCACCATCCTCCGAACACAGAGTCGTCCGATCGTCGAAAACGACCACTGATCCTTGCGTGTCGCGACATTGCGATCAATTCATATTAAGGTTCCGACCCCGGTCGTCGCGCTGGTTTGCGAGATAATCGCGAATAACTCCAATCGCTCCGAAAATTTTTAAAGTACCGCGAGCTCTCAGCGTCCTTCCGCACCATCCTCCGAACACAGAGTCGTCCGATCGTCGAAAACGACCACTGATCCTTGCGTGTCGCGACATTGCGATCAATTCATATTAAGGTTCCGACCCCGGTCGTCGCGCTGGTTTGCGAGATAATCGCGAATAACTCCAATCGCTCCGAAAATTTTTAAAGTACCGCGAGCTTTCAGCGTCCTTCCGCACCATCCTCCGAACACAGAGTCGTCCGATCGTCGAAAACGACCACTGATCCTTGCGTGTCGCGACATTGCGATCAATTCATATTAAGGTTCCGACCCCGGTCGTCGCGCTGGTTTGCGAGATAATCGCGAATAACTCCAATCGCTCCGAAAATTTTTAAAGTATCGCGAGCTCTCAGAGTCGTTCCGCACCATCCTCCGAACACAGAGTCGTCCGATCGTCGAAAACGACCACTGATCCTTTCGTGTCGCGACATTGCGATCAATTCATATTAAGGTTCCGACCCCGGTCGTCGCGCTGGTTTGCGAGATAATCGCGAATAACTCCAATCGCTCCGAAAATTTTTAAAGTACCGCGAGCTCTCAGCGTCCTTCCGCACCATCCCCCGAACACAGAGTCGTCCGATCGTCGAAAACGACCACTGATCCTTTCGTGTCGCGACATTGCGATCAATTCATATTAAGGTTCCGACCCCGGTCGTCGCGCTGGTTTGCGAGATAATCGCGAATAACTCCAATCGCTCCGAAAATTTTTAAAGTACCGCGAGCTTTCAGAGTCGTTCCGCACCATCCTCCGAACACAGAGTCGTCCGATCGTCGAAAACGACCACTGATCCTTGCGTG
>CAWVQI010000425.1:30000-32500 GCA_963932335.1 Andrena marginata | reverse complement strand
CGGACACCGTGTCGTCAACGCTGGCGACGCCCGGACCTCCTTCGCGCGCTGGTTGGAGGCGCACGGGCCTCGGCTTCATCCGAACCGAGAACACAAAGATAATAACGAATATATTTAATAACACGATTACCCTGAACGGTGGATCACTTGGCTCGTGGGTCGATGAAGAACGCAGCTAATTGCGCGTCAACGTGTGAACTGCAGGACACATGAACATCGACATTTCGAACGCACATTGCGGTCCACGGATACAATTCCTGGACCACGCCTGGCTGAGGGTCGTTATCACATACAAAAGACTGCTTGCGTCGGTTCTGCGTACATAATCATCATCGCATCCTCGCCGTCTCGCGTTTCCGAAGATGTAACGCGTTTCGGAGTCGGGACGGATGATAATATACACGCCAGATACGCGACGTACGAGCGAAAGTTGGGATGTTCGTCGGCGTTTGCCAACGGCTCGCGCGTGAGAATCGTGAAGCGTGTGTGTTGTACTCTCCTCCTGTGCGAGAACCAGAAAAAGAGAGAGGCGAAATGTGTGATGAATGATCGCTTAGGGACTCGCGTGCGTGCCCGCTTTCACGGCGTTGTGCGTCGTTGCTTTATAACGACCGCCCGTGTGCTGCACCGCTCCCTGGATCACCACACACACACACAGCGGCCTCTCCGCTCGCACTGGTGTTTTAGAGTTTGCCACCTTCACATCCCGCGCCCCGAGATCATTTACCGTGCTCCCGACGTCGCCTGAAATGAAAAATTTGTCCTGAGAAAGAGAGACCGCGAAGAGCGGGAGCGAGAGAGAGAGAGAGAGAGATAGGGCGGAGTGCGCGGCATATGCGCGCCGATTTGTATCGTGTTGGCGTTCACGCAGCCCCAGGGATTTTAAAAAGAGGGTCGTCCGTTTTGACAAGTGAGAGGAAGAAAAGTCAATCGATACATCGAGGGCACAAAACACACTCGTTCTTCGGGATGCCGTGAAGATCCAAAGGGTGGTGTGTGGTGTACATGGAATGAGATGTAGGAGGCGGCGCTCTGTGCGGAACCACTCGTTAACATGATCGGGTCGATGTATTTCCCCGTAGTTGCGAGTGTCCTCGCCTAGCCGCCCTATATATTCCATTCCCACCCTACCCTATGGCCACGTTCCGTCGACACACAAGAGAGTGTTTGCGCCAAACGTCCGATGAGAAGAGTGATATTGCTCCACGCGTCGTTTAAAACGTTTCTGTACCCTGGAATCCTCATTGGCGCGGCTGCGTGAATTTGAACTTTGACGAATCGAAAAGGCGCCGATGCCGCGAAAGGTGTATAAGAAGACCTCTCCTTCGTAGAATTGAAGAAGACGCGTCTCCCCGATCGCCCCATGTCTTTGTCGCGTTGTTGGTCGATCGTATACGAGACCCGCGGGTCTCACCGGTCGTCCAGTCCACGGAAAAGAGCTTATTTTTCCACGGTTCCCACTGCTGCGAAGATAAGTGTGTTGTCACTGCTCGAGGCGTGATGAAGGGATAGCGGAATCTCAAAGCTAATAATAGCGGACGGACGTTAAAGTAAAAACCGGTGGTGATCGTTCCGCGAGAGTCTCCTCCCGCATCGACGATGCGCGACACGAAAAGACACTTTGGCGTGGCGCAAATATAGAGGTAGGGGTGACTGCTGTAATTCTCTCGATTAGAGAAGAAGAGAGGAGTTCAATAAAATATACTTTTTCTCTGGAATCGCGTGCGATGGCACCTCTGGATATACGAGAATCCTCGATCACATAGATTCGTCGACGCGGGTCTTGCTATGAGCCGGGATGTGTACGGGGGAAAAGAGATAATGATGTGCGTGGCGCGTTGCCGTATATACACGCGCGGTGCGCATGGGAAACTGCGAGCGAGCAAGGGAGAGAAAGAGGAAAGGATCTGAGAGAAGAGTTTTGTGTATATTCTTCTTCTCCTTCCATTCTTCAGCCCAGCTTCTCGTGCGGCCCAGCCGCCCGGCGTCGCGGTGTCAACGCGCAATATACGCGCACTCTCCTCTACCCTCCGTACCCCCGCCGGTGTAGACCCGTTCGAGGGGGATATAAAATATATCCAAAAGAGGGAGCACGATTTATAATACCGGAGGCACGCGCGCCCGGTTCTCCAAAATATACCTTCTCTCTCTACTTCGCTCGCGGTCTCTGCTCTTTTTCTCTGGTGGCAGATAATTATTTATATATGTATATATATATATATATATATATAAATAATAATAATAATGATTGACGACCTCAGAGTAGGCGAGATTACCCGCTGAATTTAAGCATATTACTAAGCGGAGGAAAAGAAACTAACAAGGATTTCCTTAGTAGCGGCGAGCGAACAGGAATTAGCCCAGCACTGAATCCCGCGGTTCCGCCGCAGGGAATTGTAGTGTTCAGGAGGATCCGTTTATCCCGTGACGTCGCACCGCGTCCAAGTCCATCTTGAATGGGGCCACTTACCCGGAGAGGGTGCCAGGCCCGTAGCGACCG
>CAWVQI010000425.1:20000-25000 GCA_963932335.1 Andrena marginata | reverse complement strand
GGTGCATTTCGGCGGCGAGGCAACACGCCGCTGGCACATAGTCTATTTCGGCGGCGAGGCAACACGCCGCTGGCACATGGTGCATTTCGGCGGCGAAGCAATACGCCGCTGGCACATAGTCTATTTCGGCGGCGAGGCAACACGCCGCTGGAACATGGTGCATTTCGGCGGCGAGGCAATACGCCGCTGGAACATGGTGCATTTCGGCGGCGAGGCAACACGCCGCTGGAACATGGTGCATTTCGGCGGCGAAGCAATACGCCGCTGGAACATGGTGCATTTCGGCGGCGAAGCAATACGCCGCTGGCACATAGTCTATTTCGGCGGCGAAGCAACACGCCGCTGGAAATTGCAACATTTCGGCGGCGGGGCAATACGCCGCAGGAACTTCTTTGAATAAATCGATGGCGAAGCAATACGCCGCTGGAGTGCAACCTGACAAGCGCAGAGGTACACACGCTTCAGGAATATCATACGAGATAATCGCGAATAACCCCAATCGCTCCGAAAATTTTTAAAGTACCGCGAGCTCTCAGCGTCCTTCCGCACCATCCTCCGAACACAGAGTCGTCCGATCGTCGAAAACGACCACTGATCCTTTCGTGTCGCGACATTGCGATCAATTCATATTAAGGTTCCGACCCCGGTCGTCGCGCTGGTTTGCGAGATAATCGCGAATAACTCCAATCGCTCCGAAAATTTTTAAAGTACCGCGAGCTCTCAGCGTCCTTCCGCACCATCCTCCGAACACAGAGTCGTCCGATCGTCGAAAACGACCACTGATCCTTGCGTGTCGCGACATTGCGATCAATTCATATTAAGGTTCCGACCCCGGTCGTCGCGCTGGTTTGCGAGATAATCGCGAATAACTCCAATCGCTCCGAAAATTTTTAAAGTACCGCGAGCTCTCAGCGTCCTTCCGCACCATCCTCCGAACACAGAGTCGTCCGATCGTCGAAAACGACCACTGATCCTTGCGTGTCGCGACATTGCGATCAATTCATATTAAGGTTCCGACCCCGGTCGTCGCGCTGGTTTGCGAGATAATCGCGAATAACTCCAATCGCTCCGAAAATTTTTAAAGTACCAGCGAGCTTTCAGCGTCCTTCCGCACCATCCTCCGAACACAGAGTCGTCCGATCGTCGAAAACGACCACTGATCCTTGCGTGTCGCGACATTGCGATCAATTCATATTAAGGTTCCGACCCCGGTCGTCGCGCTGGTTTGCGAGATAATCGCGAATAACCCCAATCGCTCCGAAAATTTTTAAAGTACCGCGAGCTCTCAGCGTCCTTCCGCACCATCCTCCGAACACAGAGTCGTCCGATCGTCGAAAACGACCACTGATCCTTTCGTGTCGCGACATTGCGATCAATTCATATTAAGGTTCCGACCCCGGTCGTCGCGCTGGTTTGCGAGATAATCGCGAATAACTCCAATCGCTCCGAAAATTTTTAAAGTACCGCGAGCTCTCAGCGTCCTTCCGCACCATCCCCCGAACACAGAGTCGTCCGATCGTCGAAAACGACCACTGATCCTTGCGTGTCGCGACATTGCGATCAATTCATATTAAGGTTCCGACCCCGGTCGTCGCGCTGGTTTGCGAGATAATCGCGAATAACTCCAATCGCTCCGAAAATTTTTAAAGTACCGCGAGCTTTCAGAGTCGTTCCGCACCATCCTCCGAACACAGAGTCGTCCGATCGTCGAAAACGACCACTGATCCTTGCGTGTCGCGACATTGCGATCAATTCATATTAAGGTTCCGACCCCGGTCGTCGCGCTGGTTTGCGAGATAATCGCGAATAACTCCAATCGCTCCGAAAATTTTTAAAGTACCGCGAGCTTTCAGAGTCGTTCCGCACCATCCTCCGAACACAGAGTCGTCCGATCGTCGAAAACGACCACTGATCCTTGCGTGTCGCGACATTGCGATCAATTCATATTAAGGTTCCGACCCCGGTCGTCGCGCTGGTTTGCGAGATAATCGCGAATAACTCCAATCGCTCCGAAAATTTTTAAAGTACCGCGAGCTCTCAGCGTCCTTCCGCACCATCCTCCGAACACAGAGTCGTCCGATCGTCGAAAACGACCACTGATCCTTGCGTGTCGCGACATTGCGATCAATTCATATTAAGGTTCCGACCCCGGTCGTCGCGCTGGTTTGCGAGATAATCGCGAATAACTCCAATCGCTCCGAAAATTTTTAAAGTACCGCGAGCTCTCAGCGTCCTTCCGCACCATCCTCCGAACACAGAGTCGTCCGATCGTCGAAAACGACCACTGATCCTTGCGTGTCGCGACATTGCGATCAATTCATATTAAGGTTCCGACCCCGGTCGTCGCGCTGGTTTGCGAGATAATCGCGAATAACTCCAATCGCTCCGAAAATTTTTAAAGTACCGCGAGCTTTCAGCGTCCTTCCGCACCATCCTCCGAACACAGAGTCGTCCGATCGTCGAAAACGACCACTGATCCTTGCGTGTCGCGACATTGCGATCAATTCATATTAAGGTTCCGACCCCGGTCGTCGCGCTGGTTTGCGAGATAATCGCGAATAACTCCAATCGCTCCGAAAATTTTTAAAGTATCGCGAGCTCTCAGAGTCGTTCCGCACCATCCTCCGAACACAGAGTCGTCCGATCGTCGAAAACGACCACTGATCCTTTCGTGTCGCGACATTGCGATCAATTCATATTAAGGTTCCGACCCCGGTCGTCGCGCTGGTTTGCGAGATAATCGCGAATAACTCCAATCGCTCCGAAAATTTTTAAAGTACCGCGAGCTCTCAGCGTCCTTCCGCACCATCCCCCGAACACAGAGTCGTCCGATCGTCGAAAACGACCACTGATCCTTTCGTGTCGCGACATTGCGATCAATTCATATTAAGGTTCCGACCCCGGTCGTCGCGCTGGTTTGCGAGATAATCGCGAATAACTCCAATCGCTCCGAAAATTTTTAAAGTACCGCGAGCTTTCAGAGTCGTTCCGCACCATCCTCCGAACACAGAGTCGTCCGATCGTCGAAAACGACCACTGATCCTTGCGTGTCGCGACATTGCGATCAATTCATATTAAGGTTCCGACCCCGGTCGTCGCGCTGGTTTGCGAGATAATCGCGAATAACTCCAATCGCTCCGAAAATTTTTAAAGTACCGCGAGCTTTCAGAGTCGTTCCGCACCATCCTCCGAACACAGAGTCGTCCGATCGTCGAAAACGACCACTGATCCTTGCGTGTCGCGACATTGCGATCAATTCATATTAAGGTTTCGACCCCGGTCGTCGCGCTGGTTTTCGAGATAATCGCGAATAACTCCAATCGCTCCGAAAATTTTCAAAGTCCCTAGATATTATTTTTGAATGTCGTTTGGGATCGAGTATGTATCGTGGTAATGTTCGCGGCAAATGTTTATAATAATTCGTTAAGTCGTTTTACTCTTGTATCCGACGCTCTCCGCGGCTAAGTCCCAACGTGCCGGTCGAACGGTCTGTTGTAGCGGCGGTTTGCGCCCATAAGCGGCCGTGCGTAAGGTACGGCGGCGCCGGCGTTCCGGCCGGCCGTTCGGTATCTATAAGGGAGAGCGACGGTCCGAGCGTCTCGGTCGGAGCAGCGTTGGGTGCGTGGCTATTCTATGACCTCGGTTGAGAAGCAGTCACCGCTCCTCGAGAATTTGTCTCGACTGTTCTTACCGTGTTGCGTTTTTGGATTTCTCCACACAGCATTACCACGGGTCGGTGTCTATAAGTCCGAATGGCCCTTATGTGGTGAGCGTCCATAAGTGACGTTGGTGACACATATGCAATTCTGTGTATGCTTGTACGACCTCGTGCATTCAACTCTTCATCCACGCAGATGGACGAATTTAAACTTAACAAAACGCTAAGGAAGGCTAGCGTCGGGTACATATAAAGTATCGAACTGAAAGTTCGAACTTTGAAAGAGGGAGAAAGTAGATACAAACCCATAGAGGTGTCAGATATCGATATGCCTAGCGCGCACATTACGTACCAACTCGTTATGACCAGCATGGCACGATTCGCGCTTTCCCGTTTGCTCAGCATGCACTTGTCCGCGCTATTACGTACATGACCAGCGTGAATGTTACGCGCTTTGTCGATTTGTCCAGCGTGTAGTGGTCCGTGCTTCTACGGTGGATGCTAGCGCGCGTGTACTCCGTGCTTCCCGATGGATGCAGCGGTACGCGTGATACGCGCTTTATCGAGCATCCGATGCCATCCTTATTTATAAGGGAAATATAATGAATTTTGTATGAATCTGAGATCTTTCTGTGAAAGTGTATAAAATGCACATATCCGTTTAATATTATTAGTTAGTGGAAAAATTGAAACGATATGATGTCTCGAAGTATAATGAAGTTAGAGTGGAGAGAAAGGCACATATATCATATCCGATGGAGTGTTAGTCTGTGGAAAATCCTAGGATATATATATATATATATGGTGTCTGGAGAAGTATGAAGATGGTGTGTGGAAGTGATGAGAGAGAGAGGAGAGGAGGCACATATCCGAGATAGAATTAAGTGGAACAATTCGAGGATATGATGTCTAAAACTGCACGCTAATGTGCAAGTTGTTTTATAAAATCAAACGTTGGGGCATCGTCGATCCGTCTCTAAAAGAGCGGACGACGCGATGAGAACAGAAAAATAACACGAAAGTGTGTTGTGAATTCGAATAAGAGGGAAAGCTTCGCGAAGCTCCCTGGTTGATCCTGCCAGTAGTCATATGCTTGTCTCAAAGATTAAGCCATGCATGTCTCAGTACATACCGTATTAAGGTGAAACCGCGAATGGCTCATTAAATCAGTTATGGTTCCTTAGATCGTACCCACATTTACTTGGATAACTGTGGTAATTCTAGAGCTAATACATGCAAAACAGAGTTCCGACCAGAGATGGAAGGAACGCTTTTATTAGATCAAAACCAATCGGTGGCGGATGGTTCGCCGTCCGTCCCATCGTTTGCTTTGGTGACTCTG
>CAWVQI010000425.1:15000-17500 GCA_963932335.1 Andrena marginata | reverse complement strand
GCCGCCCTCGAAGCCTCGGCTTCTCGCGACGTTCCTCTCCTCCGACTCTCGACGACGTTTCTTCCACTCGCATCCCGCTTCTCCTAGGTCTTTGGTCGCGCACTCCGAAATTGTCCTGGGACTTGACACTCTCCTCGGAGGGGATCCGGGTAACCTAGGGGGCGGCGGCTCGCGCCACCGCCATCCATCGCGTCGATGTGCATCCCGAGTATAATCGCTCGCTTAATCGCGCGCCCTGATAGCCGAAAAAAAGGGACCGGCTGTGAAGCTTCGATAGCGATAGTCCGAAGATTGGACCGATCGAAGCCGGCCGTGCGTCCGCTTTCGAGGGGCGGCCCGACGATAAGAGAGCGTGCGTGCGTGCGTGAGAGGATGCTGCCGCGTGCGGTGTGGCCCCCCGCCCCGAGTACACGGTTTATATTATTACGGTTCTCGTACCCGGCCGTGTATCTCGAAGGTTTTTAAATGATATGTACGCTCGGCCCGCCGGACGTGTTCGCGGTATTTCCGCGGTACGCTTCGGCGGTGTTTTCACGTCCTGGAGACAAATCGGACACCGTGTCGTCAACGCTGGCGACGCCCGGACCTCCTTCGCGCGCTGGTTGGAGGCGCACGGGCCTCGGCTTCATCCGAACCGAGAACACAAAGATAATAACGAATATATTTAATAACACGATTACCCTGAACGGTGGATCACTTGGCTCGTGGGTCGATGAAGAACGCAGCTAATTGCGCGTCAACGTGTGAACTGCAGGACACATGAACATCGACATTTCGAACGCACATTGCGGTCCACGGATACAATTCCTGGACCACGCCTGGCTGAGGGTCGTTATCACATACAAAAGACTGCTTGCGTCGGTTCTGCGTACATAATCATCATCGCATCCTCGCCGTCTCGCGTTTCCGAAGATGTAACGCGTTTCGGAGTCGGGACGGATGATAATATACACGCCAGATACGCGACGTACGAGCGAAAGTTGGGATGTTCGTCGGCGTTTGCCAACGGCTCGCGCGTGAGAATCGTGAAGCGTGTGTGTTGTACTCTCCTCCTGTGCGAGAACCAGAAAAAGAGAGAGGCGAAATGTGTGATGAATGATCGCTTAGGGACTCGCGTGCGTGCCCGCTTTCACGGCGTTGTGCGTCGTTGCTTTATAACGACCGCCCGTGTGCTGCACCGCTCCCTGGATCACCACACACACACACAGCGGCCTCTCCGCTCGCACTGGTGTTTTAGAGTTTGCCACCTTCACATCCCGCGCCCCGAGATCATTTACCGTGCTCCCGACGTCGCCTGAAATGAAAAATTTGTCCTGAGAAAGAGAGACCGCGAAGAGCGGGAGCGAGAGAGAGAGAGAGAGAGATAGGGCGGAGTGCGCGGCATATGCGCGCCGATTTGTATCGTGTTGGCGTTCACGCAGCCCCAGGGATTTTAAAAAGAGGGTCGTCCGTTTTGACAAGTGAGAGGAAGAAAAGTCAATCGATACATCGAGGGCACAAAACACACTCGTTCTTCGGGATGCCGTGAAGATCCAAAGGGTGGTGTGTGGTGTACATGGAATGAGATGTAGGAGGCGGCGCTCTGTGCGGAACCACTCGTTAACATGATCGGGTCGATGTATTTCCCCGTAGTTGCGAGTGTCCTCGCCTAGCCGCCCTATATATTCCATTCCCACCCTACCCTATGGCCACGTTCCGTCGACACACAAGAGAGTGTTTGCGCCAAACGTCCGATGAGAAGAGTGATATTGCTCCACGCGTCGTTTAAAACGTTTCTGTACCCTGGAATCCTCATTGGCGCGGCTGCGTGAATTTGAACTTTGACGAATCGAAAAGGCGCCGATGCCGCGAAAGGTGTATAAGAAGACCTCTCCTTCGTAGAATTGAAGAAGACGCGTCTCCCCGATCGCCCCATGTCTTTGTCGCGTTGTTGGTCGATCGTATACGAGACCCGCGGGTCTCACCGGTCGTCCAGTCCACGGAAAAGAGCTTATTTTTCCACGGTTCCCACTGCTGCGAAGATAAGTGTGTTGTCACTGCTCGAGGCGTGATGAAGGGATAGCGGAATCTCAAAGCTAATAATAGCGGACGGACGTTAAAGTAAAAACCGGTGGTGATCGTTCCGCGAGAGTCTCCTCCCGCATCGACGATGCGCGACACGAAAAGACACTTTGGCGTGGCGCAAATATAGAGGTAGGGGTGACTGCTGTAATTCTCTCGATTAGAGAAGAAGAGAGGAGTTCAATAAAATATACTTTTTCTCTGGAATCGCGTGCGATGGCACCTCTGGATATACGAGAATCCTCGATCACATAGATTCGTCGACGCGGGTCTTGCTATGAGCCGGGATGTGTACGGGGGAAAAGAGATAATGATGTGCGTGGCGCGTTGCCGTATATACACGCGCGGTGCGCATGGGAAACTGCGAGCGAGCAAGGGAGAGAAAGAGGAAAGGATCTGAGAGAAGAGTTTTGTGTATATTCTTCTTCTCCTTCCATTC
>CAWVQI010000425.1:7500-10000 GCA_963932335.1 Andrena marginata | reverse complement strand
CACATAGTCTATTTCGGCGGCGAAGCAACACGCCGCTGGCACATAGTCTATTTCGGCGGCGAGGCAACACGCCGCTGGAACATGGTGCATTTCGGCGGCGAGGCAACACGCCGCTGGCACATAGTCTATTTCGGCGGCGAGGCAACACGCCGCTGGAACATGGTGCATTTCGGCGGCGAGGCAACACGCCGCTGGCACATAGTCTATTTCGGCGGCGAGGCAACACGCCGCTGGAACATGGTGCATTTCGGCGGCGAGGCAACACGCCGCTGGCACATAGTCTATTTCGGCGGCGAGGCAACACGCCGCTGGAACATGGTGCATTTCGGCGGCGAGGCAACACGCCGCTGGCACATAGTCTATTTCGGCGGCGAAGCAACACGCCGCTGGCACATAGTCTATTTCGGCGGCGAGGCAACACGCCGCTGGAACATGGTGCATTTCGGCGGCGAGGCAACACGCCGCTGGCACATAGTCTATTTCGGCGGCGAGGCAACACGCCGCTGGCACATAGTCTATTTCGGCGGCGAGGCAACACGCCGCTGGAACATGGTGCATTTCGGCGGCGAGGCAACACGCCGCTGGCACATAGTCTATTTCGGCGGCGAGGCAACACGCCGCTGGCACATGGTGCATTTCGGCGGCGAAGCAATACGCCGCTGGCACATAGTCTATTTCGGCGGCGAGGCAACACGCCGCTGGAACATGGTGCATTTCGGCGGCGAGGCAACACGCCGCTGGCACATAGTCTATTTCGGCGGCGAGGCAACACGCCGCTGGCACATGGTGCATTTCGGCGGCGAAGCAATACGCCGCTGGCACATAGTCTATTTCGGCGGCGAGGCAACACGCCGCTGGAACATGGTGCATTTCGGCGGCGAGGCAATACGCCGCTGGAACATGGTGCATTTCGGCGGCGAGGCAACACGCCGCTGGAACATGGTGCATTTCGGCGGCGAAGCAATACGCCGCTGGAACATGGTGCATTTCGGCGGCGAAGCAATACGCCGCTGGCACATAGTCTATTTCGGCGGCGAAGCAACACGCCGCTGGAAATTGCAACATTTCGGCGGCGGGGCAATACGCCGCAGGAACTTCTTTGAATAAATCGATGGCGAAGCAATACGCCGCTGGAGTGCAACCTGACAAGCGCAGAGGTACACACGCTTCAGGAATATCATACGAGATAATCGCGAATAACCCCAATCGCTCCGAAAATTTTTAAAGTACCGCGAGCTCTCAGCGTCCTTCCGCACCATCCCCCGAACACAGAGTCGTCCGATCGTCGAAAACGACCACTGATCCTTGCGTGTCGCGACATTGCGATCAATTCATATTAAGGTTCCGACCCCGGTCGTCGCGCTGGTTTGCGAGATAATCGCGAATAACTCCAATCGCTCCGAAAATTTTTAAAGTACCGCGAGCTTTCAGAGTCGTTCCGCACCATCCTCCGAACACAGAGTCGTCCGATCGTCGAAAACGACCACTGATCCTTGCGTGTCGCGACATTGCGATCAATTCATATTAAGGTTCCGACCCCGGTCGTCGCGCTGGTTTGCGAGATAATCGCGAATAACTCCAATCGCTCCGAAAATTTTTAAAGTACCGCGAGCTTTCAGAGTCGTTCCGCACCATCCTCCGAACACAGAGTCGTCCGATCGTCGAAAACGACCACTGATCCTTGCGTGTCGCGACATTGCGATCAATTCATATTAAGGTTTCGACCCCGGTCGTCGCGCTGGTTTTCGAGATAATCGCGAATAACTCCAATCGCTCCGAAAATTTTCAAAGTCCCTAGATATTATTTTTGAATGTCGTTTGGGATCGAGTATGTATCGTGGTAATGTTCGCGGCAAATGTTTATAATAATTCGTTAAGTCGTTTTACTCTTGTATCCGACGCTCTCCGCGGCTAAGTCCCAACGTGCCGGTCGAACGGTCTGTTGTAGCGGCGGTTTGCGCCCATAAGCGGCCGTGCGTAAGGTACGGCGGCGCCGGCGTTCCGGCCGGCCGTTCGGTATCTATAAGGGAGAGCGACGGTCCGAGCGTCTCGGTCGGAGCAGCGTTGGGTGCGTGGCTATTCTATGACCTCGGTTGAGAAGCAGTCACCGCTCCTCGAGAATTTGTCTCGACTGTTCTTACCGTGTTGCGTTTTTGGATTTCTCCACACAGCATTACCACGGGTCGGTGTCTATAAGTCCGAATGGCCCTTATGTGGTGAGCGTCCATAAGTGACGTTGGTGACACATATGCAATTCTGTGTATGCTTGTACGACCTCGTGCATTCAACTCTTCATCCACGCAGATGGACGAATTTAAACTTAACAAAACGCTAAGGAAGGCTAGCGTCGGGTACATATAAAGTATCGAACTGAAAGTTCGAACTTTGAAAGAGGGAGAAAGTAGATACAAACCCATAGAGGTGTCAGATATCGATATGCCTAGCGCGCACATTACGTACCAACTCGTTATGACCAGCATGGCACGATTCGCGCTTTCCC
>CAWVQI010000425.1:0-2500 GCA_963932335.1 Andrena marginata | reverse complement strand
GTGTACATGGAATGAGATGTAGGAGGCGGCGCTCTGTGCGGAACCACTCGTTAACATGATCGGGTCGATGTATTTCCCCGTAGTTGCGAGTGTCCTCGCCTAGCCGCCCTATATATTCCATTCCCACCCTACCCTATGGCCACGTTCCGTCGACACACAAGAGAGTGTTTGCGCCAAACGTCCGATGAGAAGAGTGATATTGCTCCACGCGTCGTTTAAAACGTTTCTGTAC
This sequence comes from Andrena marginata, assembly GCA_963932335.1. Taxonomy (NCBI): domain Eukaryota; kingdom Metazoa; phylum Arthropoda; class Insecta; order Hymenoptera; family Andrenidae; genus Andrena; species Andrena marginata. The sequence continues at coordinate 2,268 of CAWVQI010000425.1, read as the reverse complement.
CCTGGAATCCTCATTGGCGCGGCTGCGTGAATTTGAACTTTGACGAATCGAAAAGGCGCCGATGCCGCGAAAGGTGTATAAGAAGACCTCTCCTTCGTAGAATTGAAGAAGACGCGTCTCCCCGATCGCCCCATGTCTTTGTCGCGTTGTTGGTCGATCGTATACGAGACCCGCGGGTCTCACCGGTCGTCCAGTCCACGGAAAAGAGCTTATTTTTCCACGGTTCCCACTGCTGCGAAGATAAGTGTGTTGTCACTGCTCGAGGCGTGATGAAGGGATAGCGGAATCTCAAAGCTAATAATAGCGGACGGACGTTAAAGTAAAAACCGGTGGTGATCGTTCCGCGAGAGTCTCCTCCCGCATCGACGATGCGCGACACGAAAAGACACTTTGGCGTGGCGCAAATATAGAGGTAGGGGTGACTGCTGTAATTCTCTCGATTAGAGAAGAAGAGAGGAGTTCAATAAAATATACTTTTTCTCTGGAATCGCGTGCGATGGCACCTCTGGATATACGAGAATCCTCGATCACATAGATTCGTCGACGCGGGTCTTGCTATGAGCCGGGATGTGTACGGGGGAAAAGAGATAATGATGTGCGTGGCGCGTTGCCGTATATACACGCGCGGTGCGCATGGGAAACTGCGAGCGAGCAAGGGAGAGAAAGAGGAAAGGATCTGAGAGAAGAGTTTTGTGTATATTCTTCTTCTCCTTCCATTCTTCAGCCCAGCTTCTCGTGCGGCCCAGCCGCCCGGCGTCGCGGTGTCAACGCGCAATATACGCGCACTCTCCTCTACCCTCCGTACCCCCGCCGGTGTAGACCCGTTCGAGGGGGATATAAAATATATCCAAAAGAGGGAGCACGATTTATAATACCGGAGGCACGCGCGCCCGGTTCTCCAAAATATACCTTCTCTCTCTACTTCGCTCGCGGTCTCTGCTCTTTTTCTCTGGTGGCAGATAATTATTTATATATGTATATATATATATATATATATATAAATAATAATAATAATGATTGACGACCTCAGAGTAGGCGAGATTACCCGCTGAATTTAAGCATATTACTAAGCGGAGGAAAAGAAACTAACAAGGATTTCCTTAGTAGCGGCGAGCGAACAGGAATTAGCCCAGCACTGAATCCCGCGGTTCCGCCGCAGGGAATTGTAGTGTTCAGGAGGATCCGTTTATCCCGTGACGTCGCACCGCGTCCAAGTCCATCTTGAATGGGGCCACTTACCCGGAGAGGGTGCCAGGCCCGTAGCGACCGGTACGCGTTTCGGGAGGATCTCTCCATAGAGTCGGGTTGCTTGAGAGTGCAACCCTAAGTGGGTGGTAAACTCCATCTAAGGCTAAATACAACCACGAGACCGATAGCGAACAAGTACCGTGAGGGAAAGTTGAAAAGAACTTTGAAGAGAGAGTTCAAGAGTACGTGAAACCGTTCAGGGGTAAACCTGAGAAACCCAAAAGATCGAATGGGGAGATTCATCGTCGACGAGGCTGGCTCCCGACGGTGCGCGATGCTCCGGGTGGGACCTTCGTGGTTCCATTAGCGAGGGTACACCACCGGCGGCGAATGTTCCGGCCACGTAGTCGTGCACTTCTCCCCTAGTAGAACGTCGCGACCCGTTGCGTGTCGGTCTACGGCCCGAGCGGTTGCCTGTTTCGTTGCTCCCAGAGCACGCGACAGACCCTCGGCCGCCCGGCCGGCTGCGCGACGGTACTCTGAGACGGTATCGGGCCGCAACCAAATCCATTTTCGAATGTGTGTGCGTCAGGCCCGCCGCAAGCCCGGTCAGTTCTTACCCGGAGGCACGGACCTGGTGCCGTCCCCGGGCCTGGCTAGCTGTTAGCAGGCGGTGTCCTTGGACTTGGGCCAAGCTTCGAATTACCGGTCGGCGACGCTACTGCTTTGGGTACTCTCAGGACCCGTCTTGAAACACGGACCAAGGAGTCTAACATGTGCGCGAGTCATTGGGAGAAAGAAACCTAAAGGCGGAATGAAAGTGGAGGTCGACCTTCGCGTCGACCGAGGGAGGATCGGCCGCGTTACGATGCGGCCTCGCACTCCCGGGGCGTCTCGTTCTCATTGCGAGAAGAGGCGCACCTAGAGCGTACACGTTGGGACCCGAAAGATGGTGAACTATGCCTGGTCAGGACGAAGTCAGGGGAAACCCTGATGGAGGTCCGTAGCGATTCTGACGTGCAAATCGATCGTCGGAACTGGGTATAGGGGCGAAAGACTAATCGAACCATCTAGTAGCTG
>CAWVQI010000424.1:0-170743 GCA_963932335.1 Andrena marginata | reverse complement strand
AATCGAAGATAGTTTCAATTAAATTTGCTAAAATTTCGTTCATAAAAATAAAAATTTGCAAAAAAATCCAAAAAAATCGAAGATAGTTTCAAATAAATTTGCTAAAATTTCGTTCATAAAATAAAAATTTGTAAAAAAATTCAAAAAAATCGAAGATAGTTTCAATTAAATTTGCTAAAATTTCGTTCATAAAAATAAAAATTTGCAAAAAAATCCAAAAAAATCGAAGATAGTTTCAATTAAATTTGCTAAAATTTCGTTCATAAAAATAAAAATTTGCAAAAAAATCCAAAAAAATCGAAGATAGTTTGAATTAAATTTGCTAAAGTTTAGTTCATAAAAATAAAAATTTGTAAAAAAAATCAAAATATCGAAAATAGTTTGAATTAAATTAGCTGAAGTTTAGTTCATAAAAATTAAAATTTGTAAGAAAATCCAAAAAAATCGAAGACTGCTTAAATTAAATTTGCTAAAATTTAGTTCATGAAACTTAAAAATTTTATGAAAATCCAAAAAAATCGAAGATAGTTTCAATTAAATTTGCTAAAATTTCGTTCATAAAAAAAAAATTTGTAAAAAAAAATCCAAAAAAATCGAAGATAGTTTCAATTAAATTTGCTAAAATTTCGTTCATAAAAATTAAAATTTGTAAAAAAATCATAAAAATCGAAGATAGTTTTAATAAATTTGCTAAAATTTAGTTCTTAAAAATTAAAATTTGTAAGAAAATCCAAAAAAATCGATGACAGCATAAATTAAATTTGATAAAATTTCGGTCATAAAAATTAAAATTTGTAAAAAAATCCAAAAAATCGATGATAGTTTCAAATAAATTTGATAAAATTTCGTTCATAAAAATAAAAATTTGTAAAAAAATTCAAAAAAATCGAAGATAGTTTCAATTAAATTTGCTAAAATTTCGTTCATAAAAATTAAAATTTGTAAAAAAATCCAAAAAAATCGAAGATAGTTTCAATTAAATTTGCTAAAATTTCGTTCATAAAAATTAAAATTTGTAAAAAAATCATAAAAATCGAAGATAGTTTTAATTAAATTTGCTAAAATTTAGTTCATAAAAATTAAAATTTGTAAGAAAATCCAAAAAAATCGAAGACAGCTTAAATTAAATTTGCTAAAATTTAGTTCATAAAACTTAAAAATTTTAAGAAAATCCAAAAAATCGAAGATAGTTACAATTAAATTTGATAAAATTTCGTTCATAAAAATTAAAATTTGTAAAAAAATCATAAAAATCGGAGATAGTTTTAATTAAATTTGCTAAAATTTAGTTCTTAAAAATTGAAATTTGTAAGAAAATCCAAAAAAATCGAAGATAGTTTCAATTAATTTGCTAAAATTTCGTTCATAAAAATAAAAATTTGTAAAAAAATAAAAAAAAATCGAAGATAGTTTCAATTAAATTTGCTAAAATTTCGTTCATAAAAATAAAAATTTGTAAAAAAATTTAAAAAATTCGAAGATAGTTTCAATTAAATTTGCTAAAATTTCGTTCATAAAAATAAAAATTTGTAAAAAAATAAAAAAAAATCGAAGATAGTTTCAATTAAATTTGTTAAAATTTCGTTCATAAAATTAAAATTTGTAAAAAAATCCAAAAAAATCGAAGATAGTTTCAATTAAATTTGATAAAATTTCGTTCATAAAAATTAAAATTTGTAAAAAAATCAAAATATCGAAAATAGTTTGAATTAAATTTGCTGAAGTTTAGTTAATAAAAATTAAAATTTGTAAGAAAATCCAAAAAAATCGAAGACAGCTTAAATTAAATTTGCTAAAATTTAGTTCATAAAACTTAAAAATTTTAAGAAAATCCAAAAAAATCGAAGATAGTTTCAATTAAATTTGCTAAAATTTCGTTCATAAAAAAAAAATTTGTAAAAAAATCCAAAAAATCGAAGATAGTTTCAATTAAATTTGCTAAAATTTCGTTCATAAAAATTAAAATTTGTAAAAAAAATCCAAAAAAATCGAAGATAGTTTCAATTAAATTTGCTAAAATTTCGTTCATAAAAATTAAAATTTGTAAAAAAATCATAAAAATCGAAGATAGTTTTAATTAAATTTGCTAAAATTTAGTTCTTAAAAATTAAAATTTGTAAGAAAATCCAAAAAAATCGAAGACAGCATAAATTAAATTTGATAAAATTTCGTTCATAAAAATTAAAATTTGTAAAAAAAATCAAAAAAATCGAAGATAGTTTGAATTAAATTTGCTAAAGTTTAGTTCATAAAAATAAAAATTTGTAAGAAAATCCAAAAAAATCGAAGACAGCTTAAATTAAATTTGCTAAAATTTAGTTCATAAAACTTAAAAATTTTATGAAAATCCAAAAAAATCGAAGATAGTTTCAATTAAATTTGCTAAAATTTCGTTCATAAAAAAAAAATTTGTAAAAAAATCCAAAAAAATCGAAGATAGTTTCAATTAAATTTGCTAAAATTTCGTTCATAAAAATATAAATTTGCAAAAAAATCCATAAAAATCGAAGATAGTTTCAATTAAATTTGCTAAAATATCGTTCATAAAAATAAAAATTTGCAAAAAAATCCAAAAAAATCGAAGATAGTTTGAATTAAATTTGCTAAAGTTTAGTTCATAAAAATAAAAATTTGTAAAAAAATCAAAATATCGAAAATAGTTTGAATTAAATTAGCTGAAGTTTAGTTCATAAAAATTAAAATTTGTAAGAAAATCCAAAAAAATCGAAGACTGCTTAAATTAAATTTGCTAAAATTTAGTTCATAAAACTTAAAAATTTTATGAAAATCCAAAAAAATCGAAGATAGTTTCAATTAAATTTGCTAAAATTTCGTTCATAAAAAAAAAATTTGTAAAAAAATCCAAAAAAATCGAAGATAGTTTCAATTAAATTTGCTAAAATTTCGTTCATAAAAATTAAAATTTGTAAAAAAATCATAAAAATCGAAGATAGTTTTAATTAAATTTGCTAAAATTTAGTTCTTAAAAATTAAAATTTGTAAGAAAATCCAAAAAAATCGATGACAGCATAAATTAAATTTGATAAAATTTCGGTCATAAAAATTAAAATTTGTAAAAAAAATCCAAAAAATCGATGATAGTTTCAAATAAATTTGATAAAATTTCGTTCATAAAAATAAAAATTTGTAAAAAAATTCAAAAAAATCGAAGATAGTTTCAATTAAATTTGCTAAAATTTCGTTCATAAAAAAAAAATTTGTAAAAAAATCCAAAAAAATCGAAGATAGTTTCAATTAAATTTGCTAAAATTTCGTTCATAAAAATAAAAATTTGTAAAAAAATAAAAAAAAATCGAAGATAGTTTCAATTAAATTTGCTAAAATTTCGTTCATAAAAATAAAAATTTGTAAAAAAATTTAAAAAATTCGAAGATAGTTTCAATTAAATTTGCTAAAATTTCGTTCATAAAAATAAAAATTTGTAAAAAAATCCAAAAAAATCGAAGATAGTTTCAATTAAATTTGCTAAAATTTCGTTCATAAAAATTAAAATTTGTAAAAAAATCATAAAAATCGAAGATAGTTTTAATTAAATTTGCTAAAATTTAGTTCTTAAAAATTAAAATTTGTAAGAAAATCCAAAAAAATCGAAGACAGCATAAATTAAATTTGATAAAATTTCGTTCATAAAAATTAAAATTTGTAAAAAAATCAAAAAAATCGATGATAGTTTGAATTAAATTTGCTAAAGTTTAGTTCATAAAAATATAAATTTGTAAGAAAATCCAAAAAAATCGAAGACAGCTTAAATTAAATTTGCTAAAATTTCGTTCATAAAAAAAAAATTTGTAAAAAAATCCAAAAAAATCGAAGATAGTTTCAATTAAATTTGCTAAAATTTCGTTCATAAAAATTAAAATTTGTAAAAAAATCCAAAAAAATCGAAGATAGTTTCAATTAAATTTGCTAAAATTTCGTTCATAAAAATTAAAATTTGTAAAAAAATCATAAAAATCGAAGATAGTTTTAATTAAATTTGCTAAAATTTAGTTCTTAAAAATTAAAATTTGTAAGAAAATCCAAAAAAATCGAAGACAGCATAAATTAAATTTGATAAAATTTCGTTCATAAAAATTAAAATTTGTAATAAAATCAAAAAAACCGAAGATAGTTTGAATTAAATTTGCTAAAGTTTAGTTCATAAAAATAAAAATTTGTAAGAAAATCCAAAAAAATCGAAGACAGCTTAAATTAAATTTGCTAAAATTTGGTTCATAAAACTTAAAAATTTTATGAAAATCCAAAAAAATCGAAGATAGTTTCAATTAAATTTGCTAAAATTTCGTTCATAAAAATTAAAATTTGTAAAAAAATCCAAAAAATCGAAGATAGTTTCAAATAAATTTGCTAAAATTTCGTTCACAAAAATAAAAATTTGTAAAAAAATTCAAAAAAATCGAAGATAGTTTCAATTAAATTTGCTAAAATTTCGTTCATAAAAATAAAAATTTGAAAAAAAATCCAAAAAAATCGAAGATAGTTTCAATTAAATTTGCTAAAATTTCGTTCATAAAAATAAAAATTTGCAAAAAAATCCAAAAAAATCGAAGATAGTTTCAAATAAATTTGCTAAAATTTCGTCAATAAAAATAAAAATTTGTAAAAAAATTCAAAAAAATCGAAGATAGTTTCAATTAAATTTGCTAAAATTTCGTTCATAAAAATAAAAATTTGCAAAAAAATCCAAAAAAATCGAAGATAGTTTCAATTAAATTTGCTAAAATTTCGTTCATAAAAATAAAAATTTGCAAAAAAATCCAAAAAAATCGAAGATAGTTTGAATTAAATTTGCTAAAGTTTAGTTCATAAAAATAAAAATTTGTAAAAAAATCAAAATATCGAAAATAGTTTGAATTAAATTAGCTGAAGTTTAGTTCATAAAAATTAAAATTTGTAAGAAAATCCAAAAAATCGAAGACTGCTTAAATTAAATTTGCTAAAATTTAGTTCATGAAACTTAAAAATTTTATGAAAATCCAAAAAAATCGAAGATAGTTTCAATTAAATTTGCTAAAATTTCGTTCATAAAAAAAAAATTTGTAAAAAAATCCAAAAAAATCGAAGATAGTTTCAATTAAATTTGCTAAAATTTCGTTCATAAAAATTAAAATTTGTAAAAAAATCATAAAAATCGAAGATAGTTTTAATTAAATTTGCTAAAATTTAGTTCTTAAAAATTAAAATTTGTAAGAAAATCCAAAAAAATCGATGACAGCATAAATTAAATTTGATAAAATTTCGGTCATAAAAATTAAAATTTGTAAAAAAATCCAAAAAATCGATGATAGTTTCAAATAAATTTGATAAAATTTCGTTCATAAAAATAAAAATTTGTAAAAAAATTCAAAAAAATCGAAGATAGTTTCAATTAAATTTGCTAAAATTTCGTTCATAAAAATTAAAATTTGTAAAAAAATCCAAAAAAATCGAAGATAGTTTCAATTAAATTTGCTAAAATTTCGTTCATAAAAATTAAAATTTGTAAAAAAATCATAAAAATCGAAGATAGTTTTAATTAAATTTGCTAAAATTTAGTTCATAAAAATTAAAATTTGTAAGAAAATCCAAAAAAATCGAAGACAGCTTAAATTAAATTTGCTAAAATTTAGTTCATAAAACTTAAAAATTTTAAGAAAATCCAAAAAATCGAAGATAGTTACAATTAAATTTGATAAAATTTCGTTCATAAAAATTAAAATTTGTAAAAAATCATAAAAATCGGAGATAGTTTTAATTAAATTTGCTAAAATTTAGTTCTTAAAAATTGAAATTTGTAAGAAAATCCAAAAAAATCGAAGATAGTTTCAATTAAATTTGCTAAAATTTCGTTCATAAAAATAAAAATTTGTAAAAAAATAAAAAAAAATCGAAGATAGTTTCAATTAAATTTGCTAAAATTTCGTTCATAAAAATAAAAATTTGTAAAAAAATTTAAAAAATTCGAAGATAGTTTCAATTAAATTTGCTAAAATTTCGTTCATAAAAATAAAAATTTGTAAAAAAATAAAAAAAAATCGAAGATAGTTTCAATTAAATTTGTTAAAATTTCGTTCATAAAATTAAAATTTGTAAAAAAATCCAAAAAAATCGAAGATAGTTTCAATTAAATTTGATAAAATTTCGTTCATAAAAATTAAAATTTGTAAAAAAATCAAAATATCGAAAATAGTTTGAATTAAATTTGCTGAAGTTTAGTTAATAAAAATTAAAATTTGTAAGAAAATCCAAAAAAATCGAAGACAGCTTAAATTAAATTTGCTAAAATTTAGTTCATAAAACTTAAAAATTTTAAGAAAATCCAAAAAAATCGAAGATAGTTTCAATTAATTTGCTAAAATTTCGTTCATAAAAAAAAAATTTGTAAAAAAATCCAAAAAAATCGAAGATAGTTTCAATTAAATTTGCTAAAATTTCGTTCATAAAATTAAAATTTGTAAAAAAATCCAAAAAAATCTAAGATAGTTTCAATTAAATTTGCTAAAATTTCGTTCATAAAAATTAAAATTTGTAAAAAAATCATAAAAATCGAAGATAGTTTTAATTAAATTTGCTAAAATTTAGTTCTTAAAAATTAAAATTTGTAAGAAAATCCAAAAAAATCGAAGACAGCATAAATTAAATTTGATAAAATTTCGTTCATAAAAATTAAAATTTGTAAAAAAAATCAAAAAAATCGAAGATAGTTTGAATTAAATTTGCTAAAGTTTAGTTCATAAAAATAAAAATTTGTAAGAAAATCCAAAAAAATCGAAGACAGCTTAAATTAAATTTGCTAAAATTTAGTTCATAAAACTTAAAAATTTTATGAAAATCCAAAAAAATCGAAGATAGTTTCAATTAAATTTGCTAAAATTTCGTTCATAAAAAAAAAATTTGTAAAAAAATCCAAAAAAATCGAAGATAGTTTCAATTAAATTTGCTAAAATTTCGTTCATAAAAATATAAATTTGCAAAAAAATCCATAAAAATCGAAGATAGTTTCAATTAAATTTGCTAAAATATCGTTCATAAAAATAAAAATTTGCAAAAAAAATCCAAAAAAATCGAAGATAGTTTGAATTAAATTTGCTAAAGTTTAGTTCATAAAAATAAAAATTTGTAAAAAAATCAAAATATCGAAAATAGTTTGAATTAAATTAGCTGAAGTTTAGTTCATAAAAATTAAAATTTGTAAGAAAATCCAAAAAAATCGAAGACTGCTTAAATTAAATTTGCTAAAATTTAGTTCATAAAACTTAAAAATTTTATGAAAATCCAAAAAAATCGAAGATAGTTTCAATTAAATTTGCTAAAATTTCGTTCATAAAAAAAAAATTTGTAAAAAAATCCAAAAAAATCGAAGATAGTTTCAATTAAATTTGCTAAAATTTCGTTCATAAAAATTAAAATTTGTAAAAAAATCATAAAAATCGAAGATAGTTTTAATTAAATTTGCTAAAATTTAGTTCTTAAAAATTAAAATTTGTAAGAAAATCCAAAAAAATCGATGACAGCATAAATTAAATTTGATAAAATTTCGGTCATAAAAATTAAAATTGTAAAAAAATCCAAAAAATCGATGATAGTTTCAAATAAATTTGATAAAATTACGTTCATAAAAATAAAAATTTGTAAAAAAATTCAAAAAAATCGAAGATAGTTTCAATTAAATTTGCTAAAATTTCGTTCATAAAAATAAAAATTTGCAAAAAAATCCAAAAAAATCGAAGATAGTTTCAATTAAATTTGCTAAAATTTCGTTCATAAAAATTAAAATTTGTAAAAAAATCATAAAAATCGAAGATAGTTTTAATTAAATTTGCTAAAATTTAGTTCATAAAAATTAAAATTTGTAAGAAAATCCAAAAAAATCGAAGACAGCTTAAATTAAATTTGCTAAAATTTAGTTCATAAAACTTAAAAATTTTATGAAAATCCAAAAAAATCGAAGATAGTTTCAATTAAATTTGCTAAAATTTCGTTCATAAAAAAAAATTTGTAAAAAAATCCAAAAAAATCGAAGATAGTTTCAATTAAATTTGCTAAAATTTCGTTCATAAAAATTAAAATTTGTAAAAAAATCCAAAAAATCGAAGATAGTTTCAAATAAATTTGCTAAAATTTCGTTCATAAAAATAAAAATTTGTAAAAAAATTCAAAAAAATCGAAGATAGTTTCAATTAAATTAGCTAAAATTTCGTTCATAAAAATAAAAATTTGCAAAAAAATCCAAAAAAATCGAAGATAGTTTCAATTAAATTTGCTAAAATTTCGTTCATAAAAATAAAAATTTGCAAAAAAATCCAAAAAAATCGAAGATAGTTTCAATTAAATTTGATAAAATTTCGTTCATAAAAATTAAAATTTGTAAAAAAATCATAAAAATCGAAGATAGTTTTAATTAAATTTGCTAAAATTTAGTTCATAAAAATTAAAATTTGTAAGAAAATCCAAAAAAATCGAAGATAGTTTCAATTAAATTTGCTAAAATTTCGTTCATAAAAATAAAAATTTGTAAAAAAATAAAAAAAAATCGAAGATAGTTTCAATTAAATTTGCTAAAATTTCGTTCATAAAAATAAAAATTTGTAAAAAAATTTAAAAAATTCGAAGATAGTTTCAATTAAATTTGCTAAAATTTCGTTCATAAAAAAAAATTTGTAAAAAAATAAAAAAAAATCGAAGATAGTTTCAATTAAATTTGTTAAAATTTCGTTCATAAAATTAAAATTTGTAAAAAAATCCAAAAAAATCGAAGATAGTTTCAATTAAATTTGATAAAATTTCGTTCATAAAAATTAAAATTTGTAAAAAAATCAAAATATCGAAAATAGTTTGAATTAAATTTGCTGAAGTTTAGTTAATAAAAATTAAAATTTGTAAGAAAATCCAAAAAAATCGAAGACAGCTTAAATTAAATTTGCTAAAATTTAGTTCATAAAACTTAAAAATTTTAAGAAAATCCAAAAAAAACGAAGATAGTTTCAATTAAATTTGCTAAAATTTCGTTCATAAAAAAAAAATTTGTAAAAAAATCCAAAAAAATCGAAGATAGTTTCAATTAAATTTGCTAAAATTTCGTTCATAAAAATTAAAATTTGTAAAAAAATCCAAAAAAATCGAAGATAGTTTCAATTAAATTTGCTAAAATTTCGTTCATAAAAATTAAAATTTGTAAAAAAATCATAAAAATCGAAGATAGTTTTAATTAAATTTGCTAAAATTTCGTTCATAAAAAAAAAATTTGTAAAAAAATCCAAAAAAATCGAAGATAGTTTCAATTAAATTTGCTAAAATTTCGTTCATAAAAATAAAAATTTGCAAAAAAATCCAAAAAAATCGAAGATAGTTTCAATTAAATTTGCTAAAATTTCGTTCATAAAAATAAAAATTTGCAAAAAAATCCAAAAAAATCGAAGATAGTTTGAATTAAATTTGCTAAAGTTTAGTTCATAAAAATAAAAATTTGTAAAAAAATCAAAATATCGAAAATAGTTTGAATTAAATTAGCTGAAGTTTAGTTCATAAAAATTAAAATTTGTAAGAAAATCCAAAAAAATCGAAGACTGCTTAAATTAAATTTGCTAAAATTTAGTTCATAAAACTTAAAAATTTTATGAAAATCCAAAAAAATCGAAGATAGTTTCAATTAAATTTGCTAAAATTTCGTTCATAAAAAAAAAATTTGTAAAAAAATCCAAAAAAATCGAAGATAGTTTCAATTAAATTTGCTAAAATTTCGTTCATAAAAATTAAAATTTGTAAAAAAATCATAAAAATCGAAGATAGTTTTAATTAAATTTGCTAAAATTTAGTTCTTAAAAATTAAAATTTGTAAGAAAATCCAAAAAAATCGATGACAGCATAAATTAAATTTGATAAAATTTCGGTCATAAAAATTAAAATTTGTAAAAAAATCCAAAAAATCGATGATAGTTTCAAATAAATTTGATAAAATTTCGTTCATAAAAATAAAAATTTGTAAAAAAATTCAAAAAAATCGAAGATAGTTTCAATTAAATTTGCTAAAATTTCGTTCATAAAAATAAAAATTTGCAAAAAAATCCAAAAAAATCGAAGATAGTTTCAATTAAATTTGCTAAAATTTCGTTCATAAAAATTAAAATTTGTAAAAAAATCATAAAAATCGAAGATAGTTTTAATTAAATTTGCTAAAATTTAGTTCATAAAAATTAAAATTTGTAAGAAAATCCAAAAAAATCGAAGACAGCTTAAATTAAATTTGCTAAAATTTAGTTCATAAAACTTAAAAATTTTATGAAAATCCAAAAAAATCGAAGATAGTTTCAATTAAATTTGCTAAAATTTCGTTCATAAAAAAAAAATTTGTAAAAAAATCCAAAAAAATCGAAGATAGTTTCAATTAAATTTGCTAAAATTTCGTTCATAAAAATTAAAATTTGTAAAAAAATCAAAATATCGAAAATAGTTTGAATTAAATTTGCTGAAGTTTAGTTCATAAAAATAAAAATTTGTAAAAAAATCAAAATATCGAAAATAGTTTGAATTAAATTTGCTGAAGTTTAGTTCATAAAAATTAAAATTTGTAAGAAAATCCAAAAAAATCGAAGACAGCTTAAATTAAATTTGCTAAAATTTAGTTCATAAAACTTAAAAATTTTATGAAAATCCAAAAAAATCGAAGATAGTTTCAATTAAATTTGCTAAAATTTCGTTCATAAAAATTAAAATTTGTAAAAAAATCAAAATATCGAAAATAGTTTGAATTAAATTTGCTGAAGTTTAGTTCATAAAAATTAAAATTTGTAAGAAAATCCAAAAAAATCGAAGACAGCTTAAATTAAATTTGCTAAAATTTAGTTCATAAAACTTAAAAATTTTATGAAAATCCAAAAAAATCGAAGATAGTTTCAATTAAATTTGCTAAAATTTCGTTCATAAAAAAAAAATTTGTAAAAAAATCCAAAAAAATCGAAGATAGTTTCAATTAAATTTGCTAAAATTTCGTTCATAAAAATTAACATTTGTAAAAAAATCATAAAAATCGAAGATAGTTTTAATTAAATTTGCTAAAATTTAGTTCATAAAAATTAAAATTTGTAAGAAAATCCAAAAAAATCGAAGACAGCTTAAATTAAATTTGCTAAAATTTAGTTCATAAAACTTAAAAATTTTAAGAAAATCCAAAAAATCGAAGATAGTTTCAATTAAATTTGATAAAATTTCGTTCATAAAAATTAAAATTTGTAAAAAAAATCATAAAAATCGGAGATAGTTTTAATTAAATTTGCTAAAATTTAGTTCTTAAAAATTGAAATTTGTAAGAAAATCCAAAAAAATCGAAGACAGCATAAATTAAATTTGCTAAAATTTAGTTCATAAAACTTAAAAATTTTATGAAAATCCAAAAAAATCGAAGATAGTTTCAATTAAATTTGCTAAAATTTCGTTCATAAAAAAAAATTTGTAAAAAAAATCCAAAAAAATCGAAGATAGTTTCAATTAAATTTGATAAAATTTCGTTCATAAAAATTAAAATTTGTAAAAAAATCAAAATATCGAAAATAGTTTGAATTAAATTTGCTGAAGTTTAGTTAATAAAAATTAAAATTTGTAAGAAAATCCAAAAAAATCGAAGACAGCTTAAATTAAATTTGCTAAAATTTAGTTCATAAAACTTAAAAATTTTAAGAAAATCCAAAAAAATCGAAGATAGTTTCAATTAAATTTGCTAAAATTTCGTTCATAAAAAAAAAATTTGTAAAAAAATCCAAAAAAATCGAAGATAGTTTCAATTAAATTTGCTAAAATTTCGTTCATAAAAATTAAAATTTGTAAAAAAATCCAAAAAAATCGAAGATAGTTTCAATTAAATTTGCTAAAATTTCGTTCATAAAAATTAAAATTTGTAAAAAAATCATAAAAATCGAAGATAGTTTTAATTAAATTTGCTAAAATTTAGTTCTTAAAAATTAAAATTTGTAAGAAAATCCAAAAAAATCGAAGACAGCATAAATTAAATTTGATAAATTTCGTTCATAAAAATTAAAATTTGTTAAAAAATCAAAAAAATCGAAGATAGTTTGAATTAAATTTGCTAAAGTTTAGTTCATAAAAATAAAAATTTGTAAGAAAATCCAAAAAAATCGAAGACAGCTTAAATTAAATTTGCTAAAATTTAGTTCATAAAACTTAAAAATTTTATGAAAATCCAAAAAAATCGAAGATAGTTTCAATTAAATTTGCTAAAATTTCGTTCATAAAAAAAAAATTTGTAAAAAAAAACCAAAAAATCGAAGATAGTTTCAAATAAATTTGCTAAAATTTCGTTCATAAAAATTAAAATTTGTAAAAAAATTCAAAAAAATCGAAGATAGTTTCAATTAAATTTGCTAAAATTTCGTTCATAAAAATAAAAATTTGCAAAAAAAATCCAAAAAAATCGAAGATAGTTTCAATTAAATTTGCTAAAATTTCGTTCATAAAAATAAAAATTTGCAAAAAAATCCAAAAAAATCGAAGATAGTTTCAATTAAATTTGCTAAAATTTCGTTCATAAAAATAAAAATTTGCAAAAAAATCCAAAAAAATCGAAGATAGTTTCAATTAAATTTGATAAAATTTCGTTCATAAAAATTAAAATTTGTAAAAAAATCATAAAAATCGAAGATAGTTTTAATTAAATTTGCTAAAATTTAGTTCATAAAAATTAAAATTTGTAAGAAAATCCAAAAAAATCGAAGATAGTTTCTATTAAATTTGCTAAAATTTCGTTCATAAAAATAAAAATTTGTAAAAAAATAAAAAAAAAATCGAAGATAGTTTCAATTAAATTTGCTAAAATTTCGTTCATAAAAATAAAAATTTGTAAAAAAATAAAAAAAAATCGAAGATAGTTTCAATTAAATTTGTTAAAATTTCGTTCATAAATTAAAATTTGTAAAAAAATCCAAAAAAATCGAAGATAGTTTCAATTAAATTTGATAAAATTTCGTTCATAAAAATTAAAATTTGTAAAAAAATCAAAATATCGAAAATAGTTTGAATTAAATTTACTGAAGTTTAGTTAATAAAAATTAAAATTTGTAAGAAAATCCAAAAAAATCGAAGACAGCTTAAATTAAATTTGCTAAAATTTAGTTCATAAAACTTAAAAATTTTAAGAAAATCCAAAAAAATCGAAGATAGTTTCAATTAAATTTGCTAAAATTTCGTTCATAAAAATTAAAATTTGTAAAAAAATCATAAAAATCGAAGATAGTTTTAATTAAATTTGCTAAAATTTAGTTCTTAAAAATTAAAATTTGTAAGAAAATCCAAAAAAATCGAAGACAGCATAAATTAAATTTGATAAAATTTCGTTCATAAAAATTAAAATTTGTAAAAAAATCAAAAAAATCGAAGATAGTTTGAATTAAATTTGCTAAAGTTTAGTTCATAAAAATAAAAATTTGTAAGAAAATCCAAAAAAATCGAAGACAGCTTAAATTAAATTTGCTAAAATTTAGTTCATAAAACTTAAAAATTTTATGAAAATCCAAAAAAATCGAAGATAGTTTCAATTAAATTTGCTAAAATTTCGTTCATAAAAAAAAAATTTGTAAAAAAATCCAAAAAAATCGAAGATAGTTTCAATTAAATTTGCTAAAATTTCGTTCATAAAAATTAAAATTTGTAAAAAAATCATAAAAATCGAAGATAGTTTTAATTAAATTTGCTAAAATTTAGTTCTTAAAAATTAAAATTTGTAAGAAAATCCAAAAAAATCGAAGACAGCATAAATTAAATTTGATAAAATTTCGGTCATAAAAATTAAAATTGGTAAAAAAATCCAAAAAATCGATGAAAGTTTCAAATAAATTTGATAAAATTTCGTTCATAAAAATTAAAATTTTTAAAAAAATAAAAAAAAATCGAAGATAGTTTCAAATAAATTTGCTAAAATTTCGTTCATAAAATAAAAATTTGTAAGAAAAATCCAAAAAAATCGAAGACAGCTTAAATTAAATTTGATAAAATTTCGTTCATAAAAATTAAAATTTGTAAAAAAATCAAAAAAATCGAAGATAGTTTGAATTAAATTTGCTAAAGTTTAGTTCATAAAAATAAAAATTTGTAAAAAAATCAAAATATCGAAAATAGTTTGAATTAAATTTGCTGAAGTTTAGTTCATAAAAATTAAAATTTGTAAGAAAATCCAAAAAAATCGAAGACAGCTTAAATTAAATTTGCTAAAATTTCGTTCATAAAAATTAAAATTTGTAAAAAAATCAAAAAAAACGAAGATAGTTTGAATTAAATTTGCTAAAGTTTAGTTCATAAAAATAAATATTTGTAAGAAAATCCAAAAAAATCGAAGACAGCTTAAATTAAATTTGCTAAAATTTAGTTCATAAAACTTAAAAATTTTATGAAAATCCAAAAAATCGAAGATAGTTTCAATTAAATTTGCTAAAATTTCGTTCATAAAAAAAAATTTGTAAAAAAATCCAAAAAAATCGAAGATAGTTTCAATTAAATTTGCTAAAATTTCGTTCATAAAAATTAAAATTTGTAAAAAAAACCAAAAAAATCGAAGATAGTTTCAATTAAATTTGCTAAAATTTAGTTCTTAAAAATTAAAATTTGTAAGAAAATCCAAAAAAATCGAAGACAGCATAAATTAAATTTGATAAAATTTCGGTCATAAAAATTAAAATTTGTAAAAAAATCCAAAAAATCGATGAAAGTTTCAAATAAATTTGATAAAATTTCGTTCATAAAAATTAAAATTTTTAAAAAAATTAAAAAAAATCGAAGATAGTTTCAAATAAATTTGCTAAAATTTCGTTCATAAAAATAAAAATTTGTAAAAAAATTCAAAAAAATCGAAGATAGTATCAATTAAATTTGCTAAAATTTCGTTCATAAAAATAAAAATTTGTAAAAAAATAAAAAAAAATCGATGATAGTTTCAATTAAATTTGCTAAAATTTCGTTCATAAAAATAAAAATTTGCAAAAAAATCCAAAAAAATCGAAGATAGTTTGAATTAAATTTGCTAAAGTTTAGTTCATAAAAATAAAAATTTGTAAAAAAATCAAAATATCGAAAATAGTTTGAATTAAATGTGCTGAAGTTTAGTTCATAAAAATTAAAATTTGTAAGAAAATCCAAAAAAATCGAAGATAGTTTCAATTAAATTTGCTAAAATTTCGTTCATAAAAAAAAATTTGTAAAAAAATCCAAAAAAATCGAAGATAGTTTCAATTAAATTTGCTAAAATTTCGTTCATAAAAATTAAAATTTGTAAAAAAAACCAAAAAATCGAAGATAGTTTCAAATAAATTTGCTAAAATTTCGTTCATAAAAATAAAAATTTGTAAAAAAATTCAAAAAAATCGAAGATAGTTTCAATTAAATTTGCTAAAATTTCGTTCATAAAAATAAAAATTTGCAAAAAAATCCAAAAAAATCGAAGATAGTTTCAATTAAATTTGCTAAAATTTCGTTCATAAAAATAAAAATTTGCAAAAAAAATCCAAAAAAATCGAAGATAGTTTGAATTAAATTTGCTAAAGTTTAGTTCATAAAAATAAAAATTTGTAAAAAAATCAAAATATCGAAAATAGTTTGAATTAAATTTGCTGAAGTTTAGTTCATAAAAATTAAAATTTGTAAGAAAATCCAAAAAAATCGAAGACAGCTTAAATTAAATTTGCTAAAATTTAGTTCATAAAACTTAAAAATTTTATGAAAATCCAAAAAAATCGAAGATAGTTTCAATTAAATTTGCTAAAATTTCGTTCATAAAAAAAAAATTTGTAAAAAAATCCAAAAAAAATCGAAGATAGTTTCAATTAAATTTGCTAAAATTTCGTTCATAAAAATTAAAATTTGTAAAAAAATCATAAAAATCGAAGATAGTTTTAATTAAATTTGCTAAAATTTAGTTCTTAAAAATTAAAATTTGTAAGAAAATCCAAAAAAATCGAAGACAGCATAAATTAAATTTGATAAAATTTCGGTCATAAAAATTAAAATTTGTAAAAAAATCCAAAAAATCGATGAAAGTTTCAAATAAATTTGATAAAATTTCGTTCATAAAAATTAAAATTTTTAAAAAAATCAAAAAAAATCGAAGATAGTTTCAAATAAATTTGCTAAAATTTCGTTCATAAAATAAAAATTTGTAAAAAAATTCAAAAAAATCGAAGATAGTTTCAATTAAATTTGCTAAAATTTCGTTCATAAAAATAAATATTTGTAAAAAAAAAAAAAAAATCGAAGATAGTTTCAATTAAATTTGCTAAAATTTCGTTCATAAAAATAAAAATTTGTAAAAAAATTAAAAAAAATCGAAGATAGTATCAATTAAATTTGCTAAAATTTCGTTCATAAAAATAAAAATTTGTAAAAAAATAAAAAAAAATCGAAGATAGTTTCAATTAAATTTGCTAAAATTTCGTTCATAAAATTAAAATTTGTAAAAAAATCCAAAAAAATCGAAGACAGCATAAATTAAATTTGCTAAAATTTAGTTCATAAAACTTAAAAATTTTATGAAAATCCAAAAAAATCGAAGATAGTTTCAATTAAATTTGCTAAAATTTCGTTCATAAAAATTAAAATTTGTAAAAAAATCATAAAAATCGAAGATAGTTTTAATTAAACTGCTAAAATTTAGTTCATAAAAATTAAAATTTGTAAGAAAATCCAAAAAAATCGAAGACAGCTTAAATTAAATTTGCTAAAATTTAGTTCATAAAACTTAAAAATTTTAAGAAAATCCAAAAAATCGAAGATAGTTTCAATTAAATTTGATAAAATTTCGTTCATAAAAATTAAAATTTGTAAAAAAATCATAAAAATCGGAGATAGTTTTAATTAAATTTGCTAAAATTTAGTTCTTAAAAATTGAAATTTGTAAGAAAATCCAAAAAAAATCGAAGACAGCATAAATTAAATTTGCTAAAATTTAGTTCATAAAACTTAAAAATTTTATGAAAATCCTGAAAAATCGAAGATAGTTTCAATTAAATTTGCTAAAATTTCGTTCATAAAAAAAAAATTTGTAAAAAAATCCAAAAAAATCGAAGATAGTTTCAATTAAATTTGCTAAAATTTCGTTCATAAAAATTAAAATTTGTAAAAAAAAAAAAAAAAATCGAAGATAGTTTCAAATAAATTTGCTAAAATTTCGTTCATAAAAATAAAAAATTGTAAAAAAATTCAAAAAAATCGTAGATAGTTTCAATTAAATTTGCTAAAATTTCGTTCATAAAAATAAAAATTTGCAAAAAAATCCAAAAAAATCGAAGATAGTTTCAATTAAATTTGCTAAAATTTCGTTCATAAAAATAAAAATTTGCAAAAAAATCCAAAAAAATCGAAGATAGTTTCAATTAAATTTGATAAAATTTCGTTCATAAAAATTAAAATTTGTAAAAAAATCATAAAAATCGAAGATAGTTTTAATTAAATTTGCTAAAATTTAGTTCATAAAAATTAAAATTTGTAAGAAAATCCAAAAAAATCGAAGATAGTTTCTATTAAATTTGATAAAATTTCGTTCATAAAAATAAAAATTTGTAAAAAAATAAAAAAAAATCGAAGATAGTTTCAATTAAATTTGCTAAAATTTCGTTCATAAAAATAAAAATTTGTAAAAAAATAAAAAAAAATCGAAGATAGTTTCAATTAAATTTGTTAAAATTTCGTTCATAAAATTAAAATTTGTAAAAAAATCCAAAAAAATCGAAGATAGTTTCAATTAAATTTGATAAAATTTCGTTCATAAAAATTAAAATTTGTAAAAAAATCAAAATATCGAAAATAGTTTGAATTAAATTTGCTGAAGTTTAGTTAATAAAAATTAAAATTTGTAAGAAAATCCAAAAAAATCGAAGACAGCTTAAATTAAATTTGCTAAAATTTAGTTCATAAAACTTAAAAATTTTAAGAAAATCCAAAAAAATCGAAGATAGTTTCAATTAAATTTGCTAAAATTTCGTTCATAAAAAAAAAATTTGTAAAAAAATTCAAAAAAATCGAAGATAGTTTCAATCAAATTTGCTAAAATTTCGTTCATAAAAATTAAAATTTGTAAAAAAATCCAAAAAAATCGAAGATAGTTTCAATTAAATTTGCTAAAATTTCGTTCATAAAAATTAAAATTTGTAAAAAAATCATAAAAATCGAAGATAGTTTTAATTAAATTTGCTAAAATTTAGTTCTTAAAAATTAAAATTTGTAAGAAAATCCAAAAAAATCGAAGACAGCATAAATTAAATTTGATAAAATTTCGTTCATAAAAATTAAAATTTGTAAAAAAATCAAAAAAATCGAAGATAGTTTGAATTAAATTTGCTAAAGTTTAGTTCATAAAAATAAAAATTTGTAAGAAAATCCAAAAAAATCGAAGACAGCTTAAATTAAATTTGCTAAAATTTAGTTCATAAAACTTAAAAATTTTATGAAAATCCAAAAAAATCGAAGATAGTTTCAATTAAATTTGCTAAAATTTCGTTCATAAAAAAAAAATTTGTAAAAAAATCCAAAAAAATCGAAGATAGTTTCAATTAAATTTGCTAAAATTTCGTTCATAAAAATTAAAATTTGTAAAAAAAACCAAAAAATCGAAGATAGTTTCAAATAAATTTGCTAAAATTTCGTTCATAAAAATAAAAATTTGTAAAAAAATTCAAAAAAATCGAAGATAGTTTCAATTAAATTTGCTAAAATTTCGTTCATAAAAATAAAAATTTTCAAAAAAATCCAAAAAAATCGAAGATAGTTTCAATTAAATTTGCTAAAATTTCGTTCATAAAAATAAAAATTTGCAAAAAAATCCAAAAAAATCGAAGATAGTTTGAATTAAATTTGCTAAAGTTTAGTTCATAAAAATAAAAATTTGTAAAAAAATCAAAATATCGAAAATAGTTTGAATTAAATTTGCTGAAGTTCAGTTCATAAAAATTAAAATTTGTAAGAAAATCCAAAAAAATCGAAGACAGCTTAAATTAAATTTGCTAAAATTTAGTTCATAAAACTTAAAAATTTTATGAAAATCCAAAAAAATCGAAGATAGTTTCAATTAAATTTGCTAAAATTTCGTTCATAAAAAAAAAATTTGTAAAAAAATCCAAAAAAATCGAAGATAGTTTCAATTAAATTTGCTAAAATTTCGTTCATAAAAATTAAAATTTGTAAAAAAATCATAAAAATCGAAGATAGTTTTAATTAAATTTGCTAAAATTTAGTTCTTAAAAATTAAAATTTGTAAGAAAATCCAAAAAAATCGAAGACAGCATAAATTAAATTTGATAAAATTTCGGTCATAAAAATTAAAATTTGTAAAAAAATCCAAAAAATCGATGAAAGTTTCAAATAAATTTGATAAAATTTCGTTCATAAAAATTAAAATTTTTAAAAAAATCAAAAAAAATCGAAGATTGTTTCAAATAAATTTGCTAAAATTTCGTTCATAAAATAAAAATTTGTAAAAAAATTCAAAAAAATCGAAGATAGTTTCCAATTAAATTTGCTAAAATTTCGTTCATAAAAATAAATATTTGTAAAAAAAAAAAAAAAATCGAAGATAGTTTCAATTAAATTTGCTAAAATTTCGTTCATAAAAATAAAAATTTGTAAAAAAATTCAAAAAAATCGAAGATAGTATCAATTAAATTTGCTAAAATTTCGTTCATAAAAATAAAAATTTGTAAAAAAATAAAAAAAAATCGAAGATAGTTTCAATTAAATTTGCTAAAATTTCGTTCATAAAATTAAAATTTGTAAAAAAATCCAAAAAAATCGAAGATAGTTTCAATTAAATTTGATAAAATTTCGTTCATAAAAATTAATATTTGTAAAAAAATCAAAATATCGAAAATAGTTTGAATTAAATTTGCTGAAGTTTAGTTCATAAAAATTAAAATTTGTAAGAAAATCCAAAAAAATCGAAGACAGCTTAAATTAAGTTTGCTAAAATTTAGTTCATAAAACTTAAAAATTTTAAGAAAATCCAAAAAAATCGAAGATAGTTTGAATTAAATTTGACAAAGTTTAGTTCATAAAAATAAAAATTTGTAAGAAAATCCAAAAAAATCGAAGACAGCTTAAATTAAATTTGCTAAAATTTAGTTCATAAAACTTAAAAATTTTATGAAAATCCAAAAAAATCGAAGATAGTTTCAATTAAATTTGCTAAAATTTCGTTCATAAAAATTAAAATTTGTAAAAAAATCATAAAAATCGAAGATAGTTTTAATTAAATTTGCTAAAATTTAGTTCTTAAAAATTAAAATTTGTAAGAAAATCCAAAAAAAATCGAAGACAGCATAAATTAAATTTGATAAAATTTCGTTCATAAAAATTAAAATTTGTAAAAAAATCAAAATATCGAAAATAGTTTGAATTAAATTTGCTGAAGTTTAGTTAATAAAAATTAAAATTTGTAAGAAAATCCAAAAAAATCGAAGACAGCTTAAATTAAATTTGCTAAAATTTAGTTCATAAAACTTAAAAATTTTAAGAAAATCCAAAAAAATCGAAGATTGTTTCAATTAAATTTGCTAAAATTTCGTTCATAAAAAAAAAATTTGTAAAAAAATCCAAAAAAATCGAAGATAGTTTCAATTAAATTTGCTAAAATTTCGTTCATAAAAATTAAAATTTGTAAAAAAAACCAAAAAATCGAAGATAGTTTCAAATAAATTTGCTAAAATTTCGTTCATAAAAATAAAAATTTGTAAAAAAATTCAAAAAAATCGAAGATAGTTTCAATTAAATTTGATAAAATTTCGTTCATAAAAATTAATATTTGTAAAAAAATCAAAATATCGAAAATAGTTTGAATTAAATTTGCTGAAGTTTAGTTCATAAAAATTAAAATTTGTAAGAAAATCCAAAAAAATCGAAGACAGCTTAAATTAAATTTGCTAAAATTTAGTTCATAAAACTTAAAAATTTTAAGAAAATCCAAAAAAATCGAAGATAGTTTGAATTAAATTTGATAAAGTTTAGTTCATAAAAATAAAAATTTGTAAGAAAATCCAAAAAAATCGAAGACAGCTTAAATTAAATTTGCTAAAATTTAGTTCATAAAACTTAAAAATTTTATGAAAATCCAAAAAAATCGAAGATAGTTTCAATTAAATTTGCTAAAATTTCGTTCATAAAAATTAAAATTTGTAAAAAAATCATAAAAATCGAAGATAGTTTTAATTAAATTTGCTAAAATTTAGTTCTTAAAAATTAAAATTTGTAAGAAAATCCAAAAAAAATCGAAGACAGCATAAATTAAATTTGATAAAATTTCGTTCATAAAAATTAAAATTTGTAAAAAAATCATAAAAATCGAAGATAGTTTTAATTAAATTTGCTAAAATTTAGTTCATAAAAATTAAAATTTGTAAGAAAATCCAAAAAAATCGAAGATAGTTTCAATTAAATTTGCTAAAATTTCGTTCATAAAAATAAAAATTTGTAAAAAAATAAAAAAAAATCGAAGATAGTTTCAATTAAATTTGCTAAAATTTCGTTCATAAAAATAAAAATTTGTAAAAAAATTTAAAAAATTCGAAGATAGTTTCAATTAAATTTGCTAAAATTTCGTTCATAAAAATAAAAATTTGTAAAAAAATAAAAAAAAATCGAAGATAGTTTCAATTAAATTTGTTAAAATTTCGTTCATAAAATTAAAATTTGTAAAAAAATCCAAAAAAATCGAAGATAGTTTCAATTAAATTTGATAAAATTTCGTTCATAAAAATTAAAATTTGTAAAAAAATCAAAATATCGAAAATAGTTTGAATTAAATTTGCTGAAGTTTAGTTAATAAAAATTAAAATTTGTAAGAAAATCCAAAAAAATCGAAGACAGCTTAAATTAAATTTGCTAAAATTTAGTTCATAAAACTTAAAAATTTTAAGAAAATCCAAAAAAATCGAAGATAGTTTCAATTAAATTTGCTAAAATTTCGTTCATAAAAAAAAAATTTGTAAAAAAATCCAAAAAAATCGAAGATAGTTTCAATTAAATTTGCTAAAATTTCGTTCATAAAAATTAAAATTTGTAAAAAAATCCAAAAAAATCGAAGATAGTTTCAATTAAATTTGCTAAAATTTCGTTCATAAAAATTAAAATTTGTAAAAAAATCATAAAAATCGAAGATCGTTTTAATTAAATTTGCTAAAATTTAGTTCTTAAAAATTAAAATTTGTAAGAAAATCCAAAAAAATCGAAGACAGCATAAATTAAATTTGATAAAATTTCGTTCATAAAAATTAAAATTTGTAAAAAAATCAAAAAAATCGAAGATAGTTTGAATTAAATTTGCTAAAGTTTAGTTCATAAAAATAAAAATTTGTAAGAAAATCCAAAAAAATCGAAGACAGCTTAAATTAAATTTGCTAAAATTTAGTTCATAAAACTTAAAAATTTTATGAAAATCCAAAAAAATCGAAGATAGTTTCAATTAAATTTGCTAAAATTTCGTTCATAAAAAAAAAATTTGTAAAAAAATCCAAAAAAATCGAAGATAGTTTCAATTAAATTTGCTAAAATTTCGTTCATAAAAATTAAAATTTGTAAAAAAAACCAAAAAATCGAAGATAGTTTCAAATAAATTTGCTAAAATTTCGTTCATAAAAATAAAAATTTGTAAAAAAATTCAAAAAAATCGAAGATAGTTTCAATTAAATTTGCTAAAATTTCGTTCATAAAAATAAAAATTTGCAAAAAAATCCAAAAAAATCGAAGATAGTTTCAATTAAATTTGCTAAAATTTCGTTCATAAAAATAAAAATTTGCAAAAAAATCCAAAAAAATCGAAGATAGTTTGAATTAAATTTGCTAAAGTTTAGTTCATAAAAATAAAAATTTGTAAAAAAATCAAAATATCGAAAATAGTTTGAATTAAATTTGCTGAAGTTTAGTTCATAAAAATTAAAATTTGTAAGAAAATCCAAAAAAATCGAAGACAGCTTAAATTAAATTTGCTAAAATTTAGTTCATAAAACTTAAAAATTTTATGAAAATCCAAAAAAATCGAAGATAGTTTCAATTAAATTTGCTAAAATTTCGTTCATAAAAAAAAAATTTGTAAAATAATCCAAAAAAATCGAAGATAGTTTCAATTAAATTTGCTAAAATTTCGTTCATAAAAATTAAAATTTGTAAAAAAATCATAAAAATCGAAGATAGTTTTAATTAAATTTGCTAAAATTTAGTTCTTAAAAATTAAAATTTGTAAGAAAATCCAAAAAAATCGAAGACAGCATAAATTAAATTTGATAAAATTTCGGTCATAAAAATTAAAATTTGTAAAAAAATCCAAAAAATCGATGAAAGTTTCAAATAAATTTGATAAAATTTCGTTCATAAAAATTAAAATTTTTAAAAAAATCAAAAAAAATCGAAGATAGTTTCAAATAAATTTGCTAAAATTTCGTTCATAAAAATAAAAATTTGTAAAAAAATTCAAAAAAATCGAAGATAGTATCAATTAAATTTGCTAAAATTTCGTTCATAAAAATAAAAATTTGTAAAAAAATAAAAAAAATCGAAGATAGTTTCAATTAAATTTGCTAAAATTTCGTTCATAAAATTAAAATTTGTAAAAAAATCCAAAAAAATCGAAGATAGTTTCAATTGAATTTGATAAAATTTCGTTCATAAAAATTAATATTTGTAAAAAAATCAAAATATCGAAAATAGTTTGAATTAAATTTGCTGAAGTTTAGTTCATAAAAATTAAAATTTGTAAGAAAATCCAAAAAAATCGAAGACAGCTTAAATTAAATTTGCTAAAATTTAGTTCATAAAACTTAAAAATTTTAAGAAAATCCAAAAAAATCGAAGATAGTTTGAATTAAATTTGATAAAGTTTAGTTCATAAAAATAAAAATTTGTAAGAAAATCCAAAAAAATCGAAAACAGCTTAAATTAAATTTGCTAAAATTTAGTTCATAAAACTTAAAAATTTTATGAAAATCCAAAAAAATCGAAGATAGTTTCAATTAAATTTGCTAAAATTTCGTTCATAAAAATTAAAATTTGTAAAAAAATCATAAAAATCGAAGATAGTTTTAATTAAATTTGCTAAAATTTAGTTCTTAAAAATTAAAATTTGTAAGAAAATCCAAAAAAAATCGAAGACAGCATAAATTAAATTTGATAAAATTTCGTTCATAAAAATTAAAATTTGTAAAGAAATCATAAAAATCGAAGATAGTTTTAATTAAATTTGCTAAAATTTAGTTCATAAAAATTAAAATTTGTAAGAAAATCCAAAAAAATCGAAGATAGTTTCAATTAAATTTGCTAAAATTTCGTTCATAAAAAAAAAATTTGTAAGAAAATCCAAAAAAATCGAAGATAGTTTCAATTAAATTTGCTAAAATTTCGTTCATAAAAATAAAAATTTGTAAAAAAATAAAAAAAAATCGAAGATAGTTTCAATTAAATTTGCTAAAATTTCGTTCATAAAAATAAAAATTTGTAAAAAAATTTAAAAAATTCGAAGATAGTTTCAATTAAATTTGCTAAAATTTCGTTCATAAAAATAAAAATTTGTAAAAAAATAAAAAAAAATCGAAGATAGTTTCAATTAAATTTGTTAAAATTTCGTTCATAAAATTAAAATTTGTAAAAAAATCCAAAAAAATCGAAGATAGTTTCAATTAAATTTGATAAAATTTCGTTCATAAAAATTAAAATTTGTAAAAAAATCAAAATATCGAAAATAGTTTGAATTAAATTTGCTGAAGTTTAGTTAATAAAAATTAAAATTTGTAAGAAAATCCAAAAAAATCGAAGACAGCTTAAATTAAATTTGCTAAAATTTAGTTCATAAAACTTAAAAATTTTAAGAAAATCCAAAAAAATCGAAGATAGTTTCAATTAAATTTGCTAAAATTTCGTTCATAAAAAAAAAATTTGTAAAAAAATCCAAAAAAATCGAAGATAGTTTCAATTAAATTTGCTAAAATTTCGTTCATAAAAATTAAAATTTGTAAAAAAATCCAAAAAAATCGAAGATAGTTTCAATTAAATTTGCTAAAATTTCGTTCATAAAAATTAAAATTTGTAAAAAAATCATAAAAATCGAAGATCGTTTTAATTAAATTTGCTAAAATTTAGTTCTTAAAAATTAAAATTTGTAAGAAAATCCATAAAAATCGAAGACAGCATAAATTAAATTTGATAAAATTTCGTTCATAAAAATTAAAATTTGTAAAAAAATCAAGAAGATAGTTTGAATTAAATTTGCTAAAGTTTAGTTCATAAAAATAAAAATTTGTAAGAAAATCCAAAAAAATCGAAGACAGCTTAAATTAAATTTGCTAAAATTTAGTTCATAAAACTTAAAAATTTTATGAAAATCCAAAAAAATCGAAGATAGTTTCAATTAAATTTGCTAAAATTTCGTTCATAAAAAAAAATTTGTAAAAAAATCCAAAAAAATCGAAGATAGTTTCAATTAAATTTGCTAAAATTTCGTTCATAAAAATTAAAATTTGTAAAAAAAACCAAAAAATCGAAGATAGTTTCAAATAAATTTGCTAAAATTTCGTTCATAAAAATAAAAATTTGTAAAAAAATTCAAAAAAATCGAAGATAGTTTCAATTAAATTTGCTAAAATTTCGTTCATAAAAATAAAAATTTGCAAAAAAATCCAAAAAAATCGAAGATAGTTTCAATTAAATTTGCTAAAATTTCGTTCATAAAAATAAAAATTTGCAAAAAAATCCAAAAAAATCGAAGATAGTTTGAATTAAATTTGCTAAAGTTTAGTTCATAAAAATAAAAATTTGTAAAAAAATCAAAATATCGAAAATAGTTTGAATTAAATTTGCTGAAGTTTAGTTCATAAAAATTAAAATTTGTAAGAAAATCCAAAAAAATCGAAGACAGCTTAAATTAAATTTGCTAAAATTTAGTTCATAAAACTTAAAAATTTTATGAAAATCCAAAAAAATCGAAGATAGTTTCAATTAAATTTGCTAAAATTTCGTTCATAAAAAAAAATTTGTAAAATAATCCAAAAAAATCGAAGATAGTTTCAATTAAATTTGCTAAAATTTCGTTCATAAAAATTAAAATTTGTAAAAAAATCATAAAAATCGAAGATAGTTTTAATTAAATTTGCTAAAATTTAGTTCTTAAAAATTAAAATTTGTAAGAAAATCCAAAAAAATCGAAGACAGCATAAATTAAATTTGATAAAATTTCGGTCATAAAAATTAAAATTTGTAAAAAAATCCAAAAAATCGATGAAAGTTTCAAATAAATTTGATAAAATTTCGTTCATAAAAATTAAAATTTTTAAAAAAATCAAAAAAAATCGAAGATAGTTTCAAATAAATTTGTTAAAATTTCGTTCATAAAAATAAAAATTTGTAAAAAAATTCAAAAAAATCGAAGATAGTATCAATTAAATTTGCTAAAATTTCGTTCATAAAAATAAAAATTTGTAAAAAAATAAAAAAAAATCGAAGATAGTTTCAATTAAATTTGCTAAAATTTCGTTCATAAAATTAAAATTTGTAAAAAAATCCAAAAAAATCGAAGATAGTTTCAATTGAATTTGATAAAATTTCGTTCATAAAAATTAATATTTGTAAAAAAATCAAAATATCGAAAATAGTTTGAATTAAATTTGCTGAAGTTTAGTTCATAAAAATTAAAATTTGTAAGAAAATCCAAAAAAATCGAAGACAGCTTAAATTAAATTTGCTAAAATTTAGTTCATAAAAATAAAAATTTGTAAGAAAATCCAAAAAAATCGAAAACAGCTTAAATTAAATTTGCTAAAATTTAGTTCATAAAACTTAAAAATTTTATGAAAATCCAAAAAAATCGAAGATAGTTTCAATTAAATTTGCTAAAATTTCGTTCATAAAAATTAAAATTTGTAAAAAAATCATAAAAATCGAAGATAGTTTTAATTAAATTTGCTAAAATTTAGTTCTTAAAAATTAAAATTTGTAAGAAAATCCAAAAAAAATCGAAGACAGCATAAATTAAATTTGCTAAAATTTCGTTCATAAAAATAAAAATTTGCAAAAAAATCCAAAAAAATCGAAGATAGTTTGAATTAAATTTGCTAAAGTTTAGTTCATAAAAATAAAAATTTGTAAAAAAATCAAAATATCGAAAATAGTTTGAATTAAATTTGCTGAAGTTTAGTTCATAAAAATTAAAATTTGTAAGAAAATCCAAAAAAATCGAAGACAGCTTAAATTAAATTTGCTAAAATTTAGTTCATAAAACTTAAAAATTTTATGAAAATCCAAAAAAATCGAAGATAGTTTGAATTAAATTTGCTAAAATTTCGTTCATAAAAAAAAAATTTGTAAAAAAATCCAAAAAAATCGAAGATAGTTTCAATTAAATTTGCTAAAATTTCGTTCATAAAAATTAAAATTTGTAAAAAAATCATAAAAATCGAAGATAGTTTTAATTAAATTTGCTAAAATTTAGTTCTTAAAAATTAAAATTTGTAAGAAAATCCAAAAAAATCGAAGACAGCATAAATTAAATTTGATAAAATTTCGGTCATAAAAATTAAAATTTGTAAAAAAATCCAAAAAATCGATGAAAGTTTCAAATAAATTTGATAAAATTTCGTTCATAAAAATTAAAATTTTTAAAAAAATCAAAAAAAATCGAAGATAGTTTCAAATAAATTTGCTAAAATTTCGTTCATAAAAACAAAATTTGTAAAAAAATTCAAAAAAATCGAAGATAGTATCAATTAAATTTGCTAAAATTTCGTTCATAAAAATAAAAATTTGTAAAAAAATAAAAAAAAATCGAAGATAGTTTCAATTAAATTTGCTAAAATTTCGTTCATAAAATTAAAATTTGTAAAAAAATCCAAAAAAATCGAAGATAGTTTCAATTAAATTTGATAAAATTTCGTTCATAAAAATTAATATTTGTAAAAAAATCAAAATATCGAAAATAGTTTGAATTAAATTTGCTGAAGTTTAGTTCATAAAAATTAAAATTTGTAAGAAAATCCAAAAAAATCGAAGACAGCTTAAATTAAATTTGCTAAAATTTAGTTCATAATACTTAAAAATTTTAAGAAAATCCAAAAAAATCGAAGATAGTTTGAATTAAATTTGATAAAGTTTAGTTCATAAAAATAAAAATTTGTAAGAAAATCCAAAAAAATCGAAGACAGCTTAAATTAAATTTGCTAAAATTTAGTTCATAAAACTTAAAAATTTTATGAAAATCCAAAAAAATCGAAGATAGTTTCAATTAAATTTGCTAAAATTTCGTTCATAAAAATTAAAATTTGTAAAAAAATCATAAAAATCGAAGATAGTTTTAATTAAATTTGCTAAAATTTAGTTCTTAAAAATTAAAATTTGTAAGAAAATCCAAAAAAAATCGAAGACAGCATAAATTAAATTTGATAAAATTTCGTTCATAAAAATTAAAATTTGTAAAAAAATCATAAAAATCGAAGATAGTTTTAATTAAATTTGCTAAAATTTAGTTCTTAAAAATTAAAATTTGTAAGAAAATCCAAAAAAATCGAAGACAGCATAAATTAAATTTGATAAAATTTCGTTCATAAAAATTAAAATTTGTAAAAAAATCAAAAAAATCGAAGATAGTTTGAATTAAATTTGCTAAAGTTTAGTTCATAAAAATAAAAATTTGTAAGAAAATCCAAAAAAATCGAAGACAGCTTAAATTAAATTTGCTAAAATTTAGTTCATAAAACTTAAAAATTTTATGAAAATCCAAAAAAATCGAAGATAGTTTCAATTAAATTTGCTAAAATTTCGTTCATAAAAAAAAAATTTGTAAAAAAATCCAAAAAAATCGAAGATAGTTTCAATTAAATTTGCTAAAATTTCGTTCATAAAAATTAAAATTTGTAAAAAAACCAAAAAATCGAAGATAGTTTCAAATAAATTTGCTAAAATTTCGTTCATAAAAATAAAAATTTGTAAAAAAATTCAAAAAAATCGAAGATAGTTTCAATTAAATTTGCTAAAATTTCGTTCATAAAAATAAAAATTTGCAAAAAAATCCAAAAAAATCGAAGATAGTTTCAATTAAATTTGCTAAAATTTCGTTCATAAAAATAAAAATTTGCAAAAAAATCCAAAAAAATCGAAGATAGTTTGAATTAAATTTGCTAAAGTTTAGTTCATAAAAATAAAAATTTGTAAAAAAATCAAAATATCGAAAATAGTTTGAATTAAATTTGCTGAAGTTTAGTTCATAAAAATTAAAATTTGTAAGAAAATCCAAAAAAATCGAAGACAGCTTAAATTAAATTTGCTAAAATTTAGTTCATAAAACTTAAAAATTTTATGAAAATCCAAAAAAATCGAAGATAGTTTCAATTAAATTTGCTAAAATTTCGTTCATAAAAAAAAAATTTGTAAAAAAATCCAAAAAAATCGAAGATAGTTTCAATTAAATTTGCTAAAATTTCGTTCATAAAAATTAAAATTTGTAAAAAAATTATAAAAATCGAAGATAGTTTTAATTAAATTTGCTAAAATTTAGTTCTTAAAAATTAAAATTTGTAAGAAAATCCAAAAAAATCGAAGACAGCATAAATTAAATTTGATAAAATTTCGGTCATAAAAATTAAAATTTGTAAAAAAATCCAAAAAATCGATGAAAGTTTCAAATAAATTTGATAAAATTTCGTTCATAAAAATTAAAATTTTTAAAAAAATCAAAAAAAATCGAAGATAGTTTCAAATAAATTTGCTAAAATTTCGTTCATAAAAATAAAAATTTGTAAAAAAATTCAAAAAAATCGAAGATAGTATCAATTAAATTTGCTAAAATTTCGTTCATAAAAATAAAAATTTGTAAAAAAATAAAAAAAAATCGAAGATAGTTTCAATTAAATTTGCTAAAATTTCGTTCATAAAATTAAAATTTGTAAAAAAATCCAAAAAAATCGAAGATAGTTTCAATTAAATTTGATAAAATTTCGTTCATAAAAATTAATATTTGTAAAAAAATCAAAATATCGAAAATAGTTTGAATTAAATTTGCTGAAGTTTAGTTAATAAAAATTAAAATTTGTAAGAAAATCCAAAAAAATCGAAGACAGCTTAAATTAAATTTGCTAAAATTTAGTTCATAAAACTTAAAAATTTTAAGAAAATCCAAAAAAATCGAAGATAGTTTCAATTAAATTTGCTAAAATTTCGTTCATAAAAAAAAAATTTCTAAAAAAATCCAAAAAAATCGAAGATAGTTTCAATTAAATTTGCTAAAATTTCGTTCATAAAAATTAAAATTTGTAAAAAAATCCAAAAAAATCGAAGATAGTTTCAATTAAATTTGCTAAAATTTCGTTCATAAAAATTAAAATTTGTAAAAAAATCATAAAAATCGAGGATAGTTTTAATTAAATTTG
This sequence comes from Andrena marginata, assembly GCA_963932335.1. NCBI lineage: Eukaryota > Metazoa > Arthropoda > Insecta > Hymenoptera > Andrenidae > Andrena > Andrena marginata. The sequence goes on along the minus strand of CAWVQI010000424.1, from coordinate 140,363 downwards.
CTAAAATTTAGTTCTTAAAAATTAAAATTTGTAAGGAAATCCAAAAAAATCGAAGACAGCATAAATTAAATTTGATAAAATTTCGTTCGTAAAAATTAAAATTTGTAAAAAAATCAAAAAATCGAAGATAGTTTGAATTAAATTTGCTAAAGTTTAGTTCATAAAAATAAAAATTTGTAAGAAAATCCAAAAAAATCGAAGACAGCTTAAATTAAATTTGCTAAAATTTAGTTCATAAAACTTAAAAATTTTATGAAAATCCAAAAAAATCGAAGATAGTTTCAATTAAATTTGCTAAAATTGCGTTCATAAAAAAAAAATTTGTAAAAAAATCCAAAAAAATCGAAGATAGTTTCAATTAAATTTGCTAAAATTTCGTTCATAAAAATTAAAATTTGTAAAAAAAACCAAAAAATCGAAGATAGTTTCAAATAAATTTGCTAAAATTTCGTTCATAAAAATAAAAATTTGTAAAAAATTCAAAAAAATCGAAGATAGTTTCAATTAAATTTGCTAAAATTTCGTTCATAAAAATAAAAATTTGCAAAAAAATCCAAAAAAATCGAAGATAGTTTCAATTAAATTTGCTAAAATTTCGTTCATAAAAATAAAAATTTGCAAAAAAATCCAAAAAAATCGAAGATAGTTTGAATTAAATTTGCTAAAGTTTAGTTCATAAAAATAAAAATTTGTAAAAAAATCAAAATATCGAAAATAGTTTGAATTAAATTTGCTGAAGTTTAGTTCATAAAAATTAAAATTTGTAAGAAAATCCAAAAAAATCGAAGACAGCTTAAATTAAATTTGCTAAAATTTAGTTCATAAAACTTAAAAATTTTATGAAAATCCAAAAAAATCGAAGATAGTTTCAATTAAATTTGCTAAAACTTCGTTCATAAAAAAAAAATTTGTAAAATAATCCAAAAAAATCGAAGATAGTTTCAATTAAATTTGCTAAAATTTCGTTCATAAAAATTAAAATTTGTAAAAAAATCATAAAAATCGAAGATAGTTTTAATTAAATTTGCTAAAATTTAGTTCTTAAAAATTAAAATTTGTAAGAAAATCCAAAAAAATCGAAGACAGCATAAATTAAATTTGATAAAATTTCGGTCATAAAAATTAAAATTTGTAAAAAAATCCAAAAAATCGATGAAAGTTTCAAATAAATTTGATAAAATTTCGTTCATAAAAATTAAAATTTTTAAAAAAATCAAAAAAAATCGAAGATAGTTTCAAATAAATTTGCTAAAATTTCGTTCATAAAAATAAAAATTTGTAAAAAAATTCAAAAAAATCGAAGATAGTATCAATTAAATTTGCTAAAATTTCGTTCATAAAAATAAAAATTTGTAAAAAAATAAAAAAAAATCGAAGATAGTTTCAATTAAATTTGCTAAAATTTCGTTCATAAAATTAAAATTTGTAAAAAAATCCAAAAAAAATCGAAGATAGTTTCAATTGAATTTGATAAAATTTCGTTCATAAAAATTAATATTTGTAAAAAAATCAAAATATCGAAAATAGTTTGAATTAAATTTGCTGAAGTTTAGTTCATAAAAATTAAAATTTGTAAGAAAATCCAAAAAAATCGAAGACAGCTTAAATTAAATTTGCTAAAATTTAGTTCATAAAACTTAAAAATTTTAAGAAAATCCAAAAAAATCGAAGATAGTTTGAATTAAATTTGATAAAGTTTAGTTCATAAAAATAAAAATTTGTAAGAAAATCCAAAAAAATCGAAGACAGCTTAAATTAAATTTGCTAAAATTTAGTTCATAAAACTTAAAAATTTTATGAAAATCCAAAAAAATCGAAGATAGTTTCAATTAAATTTGCTAAAATTTCGTTCATAAAAATTAAAATTTGTAAAAAAATCATAAAAATCGAAGATAGTTTTAATTAAATTTGCTAAAATTTAGTTCTTAAAAATTAAAATTTGTAAGAAAATCCAAAAAAAATCGAAGACAGCATAAATTAAATTTGATAAAATTTCGTTCATAAAAATTAAAATTTGTAAAGAAATCATAAAAATCGAAGATAGTTTTAATTAAATTTGCTAAAATTTAGTTCATAAAAATTAAAATTTGTAAGAAAATCCAAAAAAATCGAAGATAGTTTCAATTAAATTTGCTAAAATTTCGTTCATAAAAATAAAAATTTGTAAAAAAATTTAAAAAATTCGAAGATAGTTTCAATTAAATTTGCTAAAATTTCGTTCATAAAAATAAAAATTTGTAAAAAAATCAAAATATCGAAAATAGTTTGAATTAAATTTGCTGAAGTTTAGTTAATAAAAATTAAAATTTGTAAGAAAATCCAAAAAAATCGAAGACAGCTTAAATTAAATTTGCTAAAATTTAGTTCATAAAACTTAAAAATTTTAAGAAAATCCAAAAAAATCGAAGATAGTTTCAATTAAATTTGCTAAAATTTCGTTCATAAAAAAAAAATTTGTAAAAAAATCCAAAAAAATCGAAGATAGTTTCAATTAAATTTGCTAAAATTTCGTTCATAAAAATTAAAATTTGTAAAAAAATCCAAAAAAATCGAAGATAGTTTCAATTAAATTTGCTAAAATTTCGTTCATAAAAATTAAAATTTGTAAAAAAATCATAAAAATCGAAGATAGTTTTAATTAAATTTGCTAAAATTTAGTTCTTAAAAATTAAAATTTGTAAGAAAATCCAAAAAAATCGAAGACAGCATAAATTAAATTTGATAAAATTTCGTTCATAAAAATTAAAATTTGTAAAAAAATCAAAAAAATCGAAGATAGTTTGAATTAAATTTGCTAAAGTTTAGTTCATAAAAATAAAAATTTGTAAGAAAATCCAAAAAAATCGAAGACAGCTTAAATTAAATTTGCTAAAATTTAGTTCATAAAACTTAAAAATTTTATGAAAATCCAAAAAAATCGAAGATAGTTTCAATTAAATTTGCTAAAATTTCGTTCATAAAAAAAAAATTTGTAAAAAAATCCAAAAAAATCGAAGATAGTTTCAATTAAATTTGCTAAAATTTCGTTCATAAAAATTAAAATTTGTAAAAAAAACCAAAAAATCGAAGATAGTTTCAAATAAATTTGCTAAAATTTCGTTCATAAAAATAAAAATTTGTAAAAAAATTCAAAAAAATCGAAGATAGTTTCAATTAAATTTGCTAAAATTTCGTTCATAAAAATAAAAATTTGCAAAAAAATCCAAAAAAATCGAAGATAGTTTCAATTAAATTTGCTAAAATTTCGTTCATAAAAATTAAAATTTGCAAAAAAATCCAAAAAAATCGAAGATAGTTTGAATTAAATTTGCTAAAGTTTAGTTCATAAAAATAAAAATTTGTAAAAAAATCAAAATATCGAAAATAGTTTGAATTAAATTTGCTGAAGTTTAGTTCATAAAAATTAAAATTTGTAAGAAAATCCAAAAAAATCGAAGACAGCTTAAATTAAATTTGCTAAAATTTAGTTCATAAAACTTAAAAATTTTATGAAAATCCAAAAAAATCGAAGATAGTTTCAATTAAATTTGCTAAAATTTCGTTCATAAAAAAAAAAATTGTAAAAAAATCCAAAAAAATCGAAGATAGTTTCAATTAAATTTGCTAAAATTTCGTTCATAAAAATTAAAATTTGTAAAAAAATCATAAAAATCGAAGATAGTTTTAATTAAATTTGATAAAATTTCGTTCATAAAAATTAATATTTGTAAAAAAATCAAAATATCGAAAATAGTTTGAATTAAATTTGCTGAAGTTTAGTTCATAAAAATTAAAATTTGTAAGAAAATCCAAAAAAATCGAAGACAGCTTAAATTAAATTTGCTAAAATTTAGTTCATAATACTTAAAAATTTTAAGAAAATCCAAAAAAATCGAAGATAGTTTGAATTAAATTTGATAAAGTTTAGTTCATAAAAATAAAAATTTGTAAGAAAATCCAAAAAAATCGAAGACAGCTTAAATTAAATTTGCTAAAATTTAGTTCATAAAACTTAAAAATTTTATGAAAATCCAAAAAAATCGAAGATAGTTTCAATTAAATTTGCTAAAATTTCGTTCATAAAAATTAAAATTTGTAAAAAAATCATAAAAATCGAAGATAGTTTTAATTAAATTTGCTAAAATTTAGTTCTTAAAAATTAAAATTTGTAAGAAAATCCAAAAAAAATCGAAGACAGCATAAATTAAATTTGATAAAATTTCGTTCATAAAAATTAAAATTTGTAAAAAAATCATAAAAATCGAAGATAGTTTTAATTAAATTTGCTAAAATTTAGTTCTTAAAAATTAAAATTTGTAAGAAAATCCAAAAAAATCGAAGACAGCATAAATTAAATTTGATAAAATTTCGTTCATAAAAATTAAAATTTGTAAAAAAATCAAAAAAATCGAAGATAGTTTGAATTAAATTTGCTAAAGTTTAGTTCATAAAAATAAAAATTTGTAAGATAATCCAAAAAAATCGAAGACAGCTTAAATTAAATTTGCTAAAATTTAGTTCATAAAACTTAAAAATTTTATGAAAATCCAAAAAAATCGAAGATAGTTTCAATTAAATTTGCTAAAATTTCGTTCATAAAAAAAAAATTTGTAAAAAAATCCAAAAAAATCGAAGATAGTTTCAATTAAATTTGCTAAAATTTCGTTCATAAAAATTAAAATTTGTAAAAAAAACCAAAAAATCGAAGATAGTTTCAAATAAATTTGCTAAAATTTCGTTCATAAAAATAAAAATTTGTAAAAAAATTCAAAAAAAATCGAAGATAGTTTCAATTAAATTTGCTAAAATTTCGTTCATAAAAATAAAAATTTGCAAAAAAATCCAAAAAAATCGAAGATAGTTTCAATTAAATTTGCTAAAATTTCGTTCATAAAAATAAAAATTTGCAAAAAAATCCAAAAAAATCGAAGATAGTTTGAATTAAATTTGCTAAAGTTTAGTTCATAAAAATAAAAATTTGTAAAAAAATCAAAATATCGAAAATAGTTTGAATTAAATTTGCTGAAGTTTAGTTCATAAAAATTAAAATTTGTAAGAAAATCCAAAAAAATCGAAGACAGCTTAAATTAAATTTGCTAAAATTTAGTTCATAAAACTTAAAAATTTTATGAAAATCCAAAAAAATCGAAGATAGTTTCAATTAAATTTGCTAAAATTTCGTTCATAAAAAAAAAATTTGTAAAAAAATCCAAAAAAATCGAAGATAGTTTCAATTAAATTTGCTAAAATTTCGTTCATAAAAATTAAAATTTGTAAAAAAATCATAAAAATCGAAGATAGTTTTAATTAAATTTGCTAAAATTTAGTTCTTAAAAATTAAAATTTGTAAGAAAATCCAAAAAAATCGAAGACAGCATAAATTAAATTTGATAAAATTTCGGTCATAAAAATTAAAATTTGTAAAAAAATCCAAAAAATCGATGAAAGTTTCAAATAAATTTGATAAAATTTCGTTCATAAAAATTAAAATTTTTAAAAAAATAAAAAAAAATCGAAGATAGTTTCAAATAAATTTGCTAAAATTTCGTTCATAAAAATAAAAATTTGTAAAAAAATTCAAAAAAATCGAAGATAGTATCAATTAAATTTGCTAAAATTTCGTTCATAAAAATAAAAATTTGTAAAAAAATAAAAAAAAATCGAAGATAGTTTCAATTAAATTTGCTAAAATTTCGTTCATAAAATTAAAATTTGTAAAAAAATCCAAAAAAATCGAAGATAGTTTCAATTAAATTTGATAAAATTTCGTTCATAAAAATTAATATTTGTAAAAAAATCAAAATATCGAAAATAGTTTGAATTAAATTTGCTGAAGTTTAGTTCATAAAAATTAAAATTTGTAAGAAAATCCAAAAAAATCGAAGACAGCTTAAATTAAATTTGCTAAAATTTAGTTCATAATACTTAAAAATTTTAAGAAAATCCAAAAAAATCGAAGATAGTTTGAATTAAATTTGATAAAGTTTAGTTCATAAAAATAAAAATTTGTAAGAAAATCCAAAAAAATCGAAGACAGCTTAAATTAAATTTGCTAAAATTTAGTTCATAAAACTTAAAAATTTTATGAAAATCCAAAAAAATCGAAGATAGTTTCAATTAAATTTGCTAAAATTTCGTTCTTAAAATTAAAATTTGTAAAAAAATCATAAAAATCGAAGATAGTTTTAATTAAATTTGCTAAAATTTAGTTCTTAAAAATTAAAATTTGTAAGAAAATCCAAAAAAAATCGAAGACAGCATAAATTAAATTTGATAAAATTTCGTTCATAAAAATTAAAATTTGTAAAAAAATCATAAAAATCGAAGATAGTTTTAATTAAATTTGCTAAAATTTAGTTCTTAAAAATTAAAATTTGTAAGAAAATCCAAAAAAATCGAAGACAGCATAAATTAAATTTGATAAAATTTCGTTCATAAAAATTAAAATTTGTAAAAAAATCAAAAAAATCGAAGATAGTTTGAATTAAATTTGCTAAAGTTTAGTTCATAAAAATAAAAATTTGTAAGAAAATCCAAAAAAATCGAAGACAGCTTAAATTAAATTTGCTAAAATTTAGTTCATAAAACTTAAAAATTTTATGAAAATCCAAAAAAATCGAAGATAGTTTCAATTAAATTTGCTAAAATTTCGTTCATAAAAAAAAAATTTGTAAAAAAATCCAAAAAAATCGAAGATAGTTTCAATTAAATTTGCTAAAATTTCGTTCATAAAAATTAAAATTTGTAAAAAAAACCAAAAAATCGAAGATAGTTTCAAATAAATTTGCTAAAATTTCGTTCATAAAAATAAAAATTTGTAAAAAAATTCAAAAAAATCGAAGATAGTTTCAATTAAATTTGCTAAAATTTCGTTCATAAAAATAAAAATTTGCAAAAAAATCCAAAAAAATCGAAGATAGTTTCAATTAAATTTGCTAAAATTTCGTTCATAAAAATAAAAATTTGCAAAAAAATCCAAAAAAATCGAAGATAGTTTGAATTAAATTTGCTAAAGTTTAGTTCATAAAAATAAAAATTTGTAAAAAAATCAAAATATCGAAAATAGTTTGAATTAAATTTGCTGAAGTTTAGTTCATAAAAATTAAAATTTGTAAGAAAATCCAAAAAAATCGAAGACAGCTTAAATTAAATTTGCTAAAATTTAGTTCATAAAACTTAAAAATTTTATGAAAATCCAAAAAAATCGAAGATAGTTTCAATTAAATTTGCTAAAATTTCGTTCATAAAAAAAAAATTTGTAAAAAAATCCAAAAAAATCGAAGATAGTTTCAATTAAATTTGCTAAAATTTCGTTCATAAAAATTAAAATTTGTAAAAAAATCATAAAAATCGAAGATAGTTTTAATTAAATTTGCTAAAATTTAGTTCTTAAAAATTAAAATTTGTAAGAAAATCCAAAAAAATCGAAGACAGCATAAATTAAATTTGATAAAATTTCGGTCATAAAAATTAAAATTTGTAAAAAAATCCAAAAAATCGATGAAAGTTTCAAATAAATTTGATAAAATTTCGTTCATAAAAATTAAAATTTTTAAAAAAATAAAAAAAAATCGAAGATAGTTTCAAATAAATTTGCTAAAATTTCGTTCATAAAAATAAAAATTTGTAAAAAAATTCAAAAAAATCGAAGATAGTATCAATTAAATTTGCTAAAATTTCGTTCATAAAAATAAAAATTTGTAAAAAAATAAAAAAAAATCGAAGATAGTTTCAATTAAATTTGCTAAAATTTCGTTCATAAAATTAAAATTTGTAAAAAAATCCAAAAAAATCGAAGATAGTTTCAATTAAATTTGATAAAATTTCGTTCATAAAAATTAATATTTGTAAAAAAATCAAAATATCGAAAATAGTTTGAATTAAATTTGCTGAAGTTTAGTTCATAAAAATTAAAATTTGTAAGAAAATCCAAAAAAATCGAAGACAGCTTAAATTAAATTTGCTAAAATTTAGTTCATAATACTTAAAAATTTTAAGAAAATCCAAAAAAATCGAAGATAGTTTGAATTAAATTTGATAAAGTTTAGTTCATAAAAATAAAAATTTGTAAGAAAATCCAAAAAAATCGAAGACAGCTTAAATTAAATTTGCTAAAATTTAGTTCATAAAACTTAAAAATTTTATGAAAATCCAAAAAAATCGAAGATAGTTTCAATTAAATTTGCTAAAATTTCGTTCATAAAAATTAAAATTTGTAAAAAAATCATAAAAATCGAAGATAGTTTTAATTAAATTTGCTAAAATTTAGTTCTTAAAAATTAAAATTTGTAAGAAAATCCAAAAAAAATCGAAGACAGCATAAATTAAATTTGATAAAATTTCGTTCATAAAAATTAAAATTTGTAAAAAAATCATAAAAATCGAAGATAGTTTTAATTAAATTTGCTAAAATTTAGTTCATAAAAATTAAAATTTATAAGAAAATCCAAAAAAATCGAAGATAGTTTCAATTAAATTTGCTAAAATTTCGTTCATAAAAATAAAAATTTGTAAAAAAAAAAAAAAAATCGAAGATAGTTTCAATTAAATTTGCTAAAATTTCGTTCATAAAAATAAAAATTTGTAAAAAAATTTAAAAAATTCGAAGATAGTTTCAATTAAATTTGCTAAAATTTCGTTCATAAAAATAAAAATTTGTAAAAAAATCAAAATATCGAAAATAGTTTGAATTAAATTTGCTGAAGTTTAGTTAATAAAAATTAAAATTTGTAAGAAAATCCAAAAAAATCGAAGACAGCTTAAATTAAATTTGCTAAAATTTAGTTCATAAAACTTAAAAATTTTAAGAAAATCCAAAAAAATCGAAGACAGTTTCAATTAAATTTGCTAAAATTTCGTTCATAAAAAAAAAATTTGTAAAAAAATCCAAAAAAATCGAAGATAGTTTCAATTAAATTTGCTAAAATTTCGTTCATAAAAATTAAAATTTGTAAAAAAATCCAAAAAAATCGAAGATAGTTTCAATTAAATTTGCTAAAATTTCGTTCATAAAAATTAAAATTTGTAAAAAAATCATAAAAATCGAAGATAGTTTTAATTAAATTTGCTAAAATTTAGTTCTTAAAAATTAAAATTTGTAAGAAAATCCAAAAAAATCGAAGGCAGCATAAATTAAATTTAATAAAATTTCGTTCATAAAAATTAAAATTTGTAAAAAAATCAAAAAAATCGAAGATAGTTTGAATTAAATTTGCTAAAGTTTAGTTCATAAAAATAAAAATTTGTAAGAAAATCCAAAAAAATCGAAGACAGCTTAAATTAAATTTGCTAAAATTTAGTTCATAAAACTTAAAAATTTTATGAAAATCCAAAAAAATCGAAGATAGCTTCAATTAAATTTGCTAAAATTTCGTTCATAAAAAAAAAATTTGTAAAAAAATCCAAAAAAATCGAAGATAGTTTCAATTAAATTTGCTAAAATTTCGTTCATAAAAATTAAAATTTGTAAAAAAATCCAAAAAAATCGAAGATAGTTTCAAATAAATTTGCTAAAATTTCGTTCATAAAAATAAAAATTTGTAAAAAAATTCAAAAAAATCGAAGATAGTTTCAATTAAATTTGCTAAAATTTCGTTCATAAAAATAAAAATTTGCAAAAAAATCCAAAAAAATCGAAGATAGTTTCAATTAAATTTGCTAAAATTTCGTTCATAAAAATAAAAATTTGCAAAAAAATCCAAAAAAATCGAAGATAGTTTGAATTAAATTTGCTAAAGTTTAGTTCATAAAAATAAAAATTTGTAAGAAAATCCAAAAAAATCGAAGACAGCTTAAATTAAATTTGCTAAAATTTAGTTCATAAAACTTAAAAATTTTATGAAAATCCAAAAAAATCGAAGATAGTTTCAATTAAATTTGCTAAAATTTCGTTCATAAAAAAAAAATTTGTAAAAAAATCCAAAAAAATCGAAGATAGTTTCAATTAAATTTGCTAAAATTTCGTTCATAAAAATTAAAATTTGTAAAAAAAAACAAAAAATCGAAGATAGTTTCAAATAAATTTGCTAAAATTTCGTTCATAAAAATAAAAATTTGTAAAAAAATTCAAAAAAATCGAAGATAGTTTCAATTAATGTCACGTCCCGGGTGAGGTCTTTGGGGAACAATGACATGGAGGAGGGAAATCTCAGGCGCGAATCTTAAATCCTTCACTCTGAGGGGTTGAGGGAACTCAGGCGCGAATCTTAAATCCTTCACACTGAGAGGTTTGAGGGAACTCAGGCGCGAATCTTGAATCCTTCACACTGAGGGTTTTGAGGGACTCAGGCGCGAATCTTGAATCCTTCACACTGAGGGTTTTGCGGGAACTCAGGCGCGAATCTTAAATCCTTCACACTGAGAGTTTTGCAGGAACTCAGGCGCGAATCTTGAATCCTTCACACTGAGGGGGTTGAGGGAACTCAGGCGCGAATCTTAAATCCTTCACACTGAGGGTTTTGAGGGATTTCAGGCGCGAATCTTGAATCCTTCACACTGAGGGTTTTGCGGGAACTCAGGCGCGAATCTTGAATCCGTCACGCTAAGTATTTCTGGAGGTGATGAGGCGCGAATCTTAAATCCGTCACTCTAATCGACCTGGGAAGGTAAATGTACACTTAAAGAGCACCCGTTATAGTACTCCGTATTTGTTTTGGTTTACGAGATAGGATTTACCGTTGCATTAGTGTAAAAGAGACCTCGTTTAGTTCTTTTGTATATTGCACGGCTCATGCAGCAGTGTTTATATACACTGGGAATGCTCTCGCGAATCAGCTGTTGCGGCAGCTTGGTTTCGTTGGGAAGGTTTATGACTCGAGCACACACAATAATTAGAGACGTAGTTGAAAACAAATAAGTCTATTTGTTTTATCGAAACGTTTGTTAATGATAATGCTTGATATTCGTAGCATTAACGGGTAACATTTATGTAAATGGCAGTTATTAACAATATAAGCATGTGAACATGAAATACATGAGAATAGGTCGATAATAATATATGAAATGCAATAGCGTTAACACAAGAAAATAATATGTGTAATAAGCGGTTATAAGACAAATATGAACAAAATAAGCATTAAGATGATAATAGAAAATAATAAATGAATAGCAATAAGCTTTAGAATGAGATAAATGTTATTAACATAAGGTAATGAATAAATTTATAATATAGAAAAGTGATAAGCGTTATTTATGTGTAGAAATATAATGAGGGTGATATTCCTTAATAATAGTAATTATAATGACTTACAATGGTTGTCGTAGCACTGAATCGAACACTTTTAATATTTAGCAGTATGATTGACACTTCGTCAATTGTTCTGCGAAGAAAGAGGACGAGGCTTCGCAGGACCTCGTATTTATATATTTTTACAGGAGTGATGCGGGGGTACGCGCGGTAGAGACCTTGACATAGCTTCAAAATAAGACGTAGTACGCCTTCCGGGGTTTTTACAAACGGTATGGTTATTAATAGACATATTTTTGTCACGTACGCCGAATATGCGTCGCAATTAGGTTTCTGGGGTTCTTATGACTGCGAAAGGAGATACTCAACTTGTCGAATGAATTTTGGGTATTTTATAGGAAAAGGGTTAGAGTGGCTTGGACTCTGTGAGTCGTAAAGAGGGGATTGAGACGTGGTCTCGATTTAAGAGGGTTCTGTAACGAGGGGTTTGTTTGAATTCGTTTTGGGGAAAGGATTCGTGCCTCATAGGGCGAATAGGGGACGGAGTTTTGTAACGATCATCTCGTGATGGGGACCACTAAGGTACATCATCGAGGTGGAGTTTTGTAAAGATCATCTCGTGATGGGGACCACTAAGGTACATCATCGAGGTGGAGTTTTGTATCGATCATCTTGTGTTGGTGACCGCTAAGGTACAACACCAAGGTGATCAGCGATTGGGGAGATGGGGTAAGAGTTGAGTTTGAGATTTTGTTTTGTGGAGTGATTTTGAGATAGATTTACGAAAGGAATTTGGAATAGAAACGCGCGAAAAATAGTGGGACGTCACACCTCCCCCCTTATATGAAGAAATGCGTAGCATTTCTTAACAATAAGGCGCAGGTGGAATTATTCTAACTCGTAAGAGAGGTCTACACGGGGCGAAAGGGCAGTAGCATCCTGGAACTGCTCTCAGTTGACCGATGTTGGAGCGGGGCAGTCATCTTTGGTGATGATTGTCTCCGGAGGCGCCTTCCTGTGGTGATGATTGATGAGATGACTTTAGGTAGAAGGGATATGATTTTCCTTCCTTCCTTCTGGACGGCATTGCTGCGTAAATGGTGGTTGCGAAAATGTTGCAGTAGCAACGATCTAAGCGGAAAATTAATTAAAGTATTCTGTTTTTATTGACTTGGAGTCAACCGGGACTCTCGCGCACACGGGTAGGGCAATCATACTGTTTTTTGTACCGTAGGCTCCTACTCAGTTTTGAAAGGCAACCATATGTTTCGTTCCCAATGTTCTTGGGTATTGCTAATTTTGCTAAAAATGATTTATACCGAGTGTATCCAGTACCCTTATGGACACTGGTATTATATGAGAACGCGGCCAAGTTACTCCATTCGTCCCAGTCACTGTATCTACCGATTAACAATTTTAAGCATTCGGTCACAACGTTTTGCAATCTCTCTAAAGGGCCGTTAGACGGTGGGCGAAAGTCTTTGATTCGGAATTGTTGCATTTTACATTCCCGTGGTACTGCTTTCGTGAAATTGCGAGTAATTGCCGTTTGGTCGGTGAGGATGGCTCTAAGAGTTCCGAAGTGATAGCTGAATCTTTTAATATATACATCAGCGGTCTTAATTAATGTTAATAGGATGAGAAGCACGCACACAAAATATTTTATGAATAAGCTCTGCATGGGTAATTTATACGTGTTGTCTGCTTCTGTTGTAGGTAGTCGTTCACGTATGTTTTCTGGGGAAGAATGTAGTGGAATTTCTGCAGATGATGTTTTCTGGCGCATCTTCCTGTGCATTTGAATCCTTTTGCATTTCCTTCTTAGGTGAGCGCTGGATGTGGGAATTGCAGGGTCGACGCGGTTGTTTCCACTCGGTGCCACATGGATTGGTGAATAGTAGAACCGAGGCCTCTTGGGGTCGCTTGGTTTATGTTTGGACTTGTCTTCCAAGTCATCGTCAGATTCTTCGCGTGGTCGTTTGGAATATGCCTCCACTGCAGGGGAAGTATGGGTTAAGGCGTCTATAGTGACGTGAAATTTCAGTTCAAAATTCGGGCATTGCAGGATGATTTCCTTCTGCAATACCGGTTTGAAGTAGTCGAAAGCTGTTTGCTGGGTCAGTCCCCAGTCAAATGGCGTGTCCTTTTTCAATAGTTGGGTTAACGGGCAAGCAGTTTTAGGAAATTCTGGGATAAACCCTCTGTAATATCCAGTCAGACCAAGGAAGTTTTTAATTCTTTTTGGTGTACGAGGTGCAGCGTCAGCGACCTTATTGCTCTTCCCGGGATTCGTGGATTCTTTGGAGGTTGACTGAAGTGGTTGTCCTGCCTTTCGTGGGATTTTTTCAGATTTTTCCATTATATTTGGTTCCAACGTAGCCGCAAGAGACTCTTGGGATTTTAGGGGAAGGGTTGATTTGGCGTATAGCGCAGGGGGTAAGAATGAGTACACCGGCGCGGGTGTCTCGAAATAGTGGATCGATGGATCCAGGGCCAAGAGGGGCTTGGTTTTTATTAGGGCTGGGATAGGAGTGACGCATTTAGACGTCTTAGTCTCTTTTGGTCGTACTATTTTGGGTTCTGGAATTATTCTGTCCAAATTTTCTAATTCAATGGCAGGCATGGTAATTGGAGTGTCAATCTCGTTGGAGTTTATAATTTTCAGCTGGTCCTTTAGGTCCGGATTAGCTGTATGTACGAAAAAGGAGGATTTTGTCCTCGCCGGTAACACGACTGGATTTTTGTTTACGAATGGGATGGAAATCCCATTGAGGTCCAACTGTTTCGTGGAGTAGTTTATTGTTACATTTTTCTCCTCTAGGAATCTTGACCCTAGTATTCCTTGAGTTTTGATTGGGAAGTCGTTTTTGACTATATGAAACGTGACGTCGTCGCCCAAAAGGGTTATCCTGACTGTGCCAAGCGTGGGGGTAGGGTTCGGAGAGATGCTTTGTAATAGCACTCGCTGCGTCGGATCTATGTCCTGAAATCGTTTTACGGCCTGAAGTTTTAGTACGTTTACCTCAGTACCGGTGTTGATCATTAATTCGACTATTTTCCCGAAGCCTGGTGAGTCCATTATTACAGACGGGGCTTCGTTAACTGAATTTATTTGAACGGTACTGATTTTTATGGTAGCCCTGATGTCTTGGGTTGAATCGTAAGTGGGTGCCTGGTACCCGTATTCCGCAGCGCGGTTTAGAGGGTGTACTTCGGGAAGTTGGGAGGCTGAATTTTGATTGTTCCAACAGGACCTTGCATCGTGCCCTGTCTTATTGCAAAGTTGGCATACTAATTTAGGAGCCTTTTGTTCGGAGAATCGGAGACGGTCCCTGTCAATTTCTTTGTCCACAAGGACAGCTAGATTGAACGCTTCGTCGAGCGTTTCAAAGTGGTGTAGTTGTAGTCTCGTCCTTATGTGAGGTGGAAGACCATCGACAAATGAATCTAGGGCTAGGCGATCCAGATCCTGAGGGTGATTTCGCGCGAAGCCGTGGTAGTATTCACTATCTTCTTCTAGAATGGCGGACCGGAGATATTTGACGCGCGAAATGTATTCTAATATGTGCTCGTTGGATCCTTTGATAACGTTTGCGAGTTCCCCACGATAGTGTTCTGATGTTTTCGCAGGGGAGAATATACGTCTCAGTCGTTTTATTAAATCATTTACGGAGTCAAAGACCCGATCCTCAACCGCCAAGTACGCATGATCTTGCAGCTTATTTGTCAACAACCTTGCTAGCTGGGGTTCGGCTTGCGAGGGAATCAGAGCCTTAGCCCTATTGCAGGCTCTCGCGAATTGCAAAACGGATATGTTGTAACCGTTAAAATTTGGGACTGTTTCTATAACGTCCTTTAATTTGATCTGGGGCGATGGATCCTGGTCCGGAACATTATTATAATTTAATACTGGTTTCCTATCGAAACGGGAGGAGCCCGGTGTGGCAAAATTATTTGTATCTAGCGGGGGTGCAAGAAGTTTCTCCATCATTGCTTCGATATTTTTTATTTTATCATAAAGACCTTTAAACGTGGGGTCGAACGATCCGGTGTCTACGCCCGAATGCGTATTGGGTTCTTTATTTACAACGATTTTCGCGTGCAAGCTTTCTATTTCGGCTTGGTTTTGCCGTAATAATTGCACCCGTTCCATTAATTCGTAGGCCGCAGCTTCTACAGTTTTAGTGGGAGGGCCCGCGTCTCGATCCATTACGCAAGAGTCCTCGGTTTTCTCGTACACGGACATGTTAAATTCGTTCGATTCTATTTTCTTAAGTGGTTTGACCTTTTCGGCGTCCGGCAGCCGTTATTTAAAATTAGGCTCTACTATACTCATTGTTGATAATTATCAAACCGTCTGTAGCTCTTATTCGAGAGCAGGTAACTTTCAAAGCACTCGATGCAGTTTCTTATTGGGCGTTCTGGAATTAATGAGTTTCTGCATCGAGGGCAATAGACTGGGGTTCTATACGTATAGTAATAATGGGTCCAATATACTTCTACAGTATCTGCGGGCGCTAGGCTAGAGCACTTTAGGCAAATCTCGCTGCCGTCAGTGGTTGTGGCTACGCCTCCCGAAATGCAAGTCAGCGCATTCAAATATGCCGTCAAACTTTGTAATCTGCGGCTCCGGTATGATGGTTGGCACCGACTAGGGTGTTCAATGCACATTTTAATATTGGGACCTTGTGGGTACCGCGTCAGAGAATCTATTTCCTATCAGCGGCAAACGTAGATCCCACCGCTGTCACCAAAAATATGTCACGTCCCGGGTGAGGTCTTTGGGGAACAATGACATGGAGGAGGGAAATCTCAGGCGCGAATCTTAAATCCTTCACTCTGAGGGGTTGAGGGAACTCAGGCGCGAATCTTAAATCCTTCACACTGAGAGGTTTGAGGGAACTCAGGCGCGAATCTTGAATCCTTCACACTGAGGGTTTTGAGGGACTCAGGCGCGAATCTTGAATCCTTCACACTGAGGGTTTTGCGGGAACTCAGGCGCGAATCTTAAATCCTTCACACTGAGAGTTTTGCAGGAACTCAGGCGCGAATCTTGAATCCTTCACACTGAGGGGGTTGAGGGAACTCAGGCGCGAATCTTAAATCCTTCACACTGAGGGTTTTGAGGGATTTCAGGCGCGAATCTTGAATCCTTCACACTGAGGGTTTTGCGGGAACTCAGGCGCGAATCTTGAATCCGTCACGCTAAGTATTTCTGGAGGTGATGAGGCGCGAATCTTAAATCCGTCACTCTAATCGACCTGGGAAGGTAAATGTACACTTAAAGAGCACCCGTTATAGTACTCCGTATTTGTTTTGGTTTACGAGATAGGATTTACCGTTGCATTAGTGTAAAAGAGACCTCGTTTAGTTCTTTTGTATATTGCACGGCTCATGCAGCAGTGTTTATATACACTGGGAATGCTCTCGCGAATCAGCTGTTGCGGCAGCTTGGTTTCGTTGGGAAGGTTTATGACTCGAGCACACACAATAATTAGAGACGTAGTTGAAAACAAATAAGTCTATTTGTTTTATCGAAACGTTTGTTAATGATAATGCTTGATATTCGTAGCATTAACGGGTAACATTTATGTAAATGGCAGTTATTAACAATATAAGCATGTGAACATGAAATACATGAGAATAGGTCGATAATAATATATGAAATGCAATAGCGTTAACACAAGAAAATAATATGTGTAATAAGCGGTTATAAGACAAATATGAACAAAATAAGCATTAAGATGATAATAGAAAATAATAAATGAATAGCAATAAGCTTTAGAATGAGATAAATGTTATTAACATAAGGTAATGAATAAATTTATAATATAGAAAAGTGATAAGCGTTATTTATGTGTAGAAATATAATGAGGGTGATATTCCTTAATAATAGTAATTATAATGACTTACAATGGTTGTCGTAGCACTGAATCGAACACTTTTAATATTTAGCAGTATGATTGACACTTCGTCAATTGTTCTGCGAAGAAAGAGGACGAGGCTTCGCAGGACCTCGTATTTATATATTTTTACAGGAGTGATGCGGGGGTACGCGCGGTAGAGACCTTGACATAGCTTCAAAATAAGACGTAGTACGCCTTCCGGGGTTTTTACAAACGGTATGGTTATTAATAGACATATTTTTGTCACGTACGCCGAATATGCGTCGCAATTAGGTTTCTGGGGTTCTTATGACTGCGAAAGGAGATACTCAACTTGTCGAATGAATTTTGGGTATTTTATAGGAAAAGGGTTAGAGTGGCTTGGACTCTGTGAGTCGTAAAGAGGGGATTGAGACGTGGTCTCGATTTAAGAGGGTTCTGTAACGAGGGGTTTGTTTGAATTCGTTTTGGGGAAAGGATTCGTGCCTCATAGGGCGAATAGGGGACGGAGTTTTGTAACGATCATCTCGTGATGGGGACCACTAAGGTACATCATCGAGGTGGAGTTTTGTAAAGATCATCTCGTGATGGGGACCACTAAGGTACATCATCGAGGTGGAGTTTTGTATCGATCATCTTGTGTTGGTGACCGCTAAGGTACAACACCAAGGTGATCAGCGATTGGGGAGATGGGGTAAGAGTTGAGTTTGAGATTTTGTTTTGTGGAGTGATTTTGAGATAGATTTACGAAAGGAATTTGGAATAGAAACGCGCGAAAAATAGTGGGACGTCACATTAAATTTGCTAAAATTTCGTTCATAAAAATAAAAATTTGCAAAAAAATCCAAAAAAATCGAAGATAGTTTCAATTAAATTTGCTAAAATTTCGTTCATAAAAATAAAAATTTGCAAAAAAATCCAAAAAAATCGAAGATAGTTTGAATTAAATTTGCTAAAGTTTAGTTCATAAAAATAAAAATTTGTAAAAAAATCAAAATATCGAAAATAGTTTGAATTAAATTTGCTGAAGTTTAGTTCATAAAAATTAAAATTTGTAAGAAAATCCAAAAAAATCGAAGACAGCTTAAATTAAATTTGCTAAAATTTAGTTCATAAAACTTAAAAATTTTATGAAAATCCAAAAAAATCGAAGATAGTTTCAATTAAATTTGCTAAAATTTCGTTCATAAAAAAAAAATTTGTAAAAAAATCCAAAAAAATCGAAGATAGTTTCAATTAAATTTGCTAAAATTTCGTTCATAAAAATTAAAATTTGTAAAAAAATCATAAAAATCGAAGATAGTTTTAATTAAATTTGCTAAAATTTAGTTCTTAAAAATTAAAATTTGTAAGAAAATCCAAAAAAATCGAAGACAGCATAAATTAAATTTGATAAAATTTCGGTCATAAAAATTAAAATTTGTAAAAAAATCCAAAAAATCGATGAAAGTTTCAAATAAATTTGATAAAATTTCGTTCATAAAAATTAAAATTTTTAAAAAAATCAAAAAAAATCGAAGATAGTTTCAAATAAATTTGCTAAAATTTCGTTCATAAAAATAAAAATTTGTAAAAAAATTCAAAAAAATCGAAGATAGTATCAATTAAATTTGCTAAAATTTCGTTCATAAAAATAAAAATTTGTAAAAAAATAAAAAAAAATCGAAGATAGTTTCAATTAAATTTGCTAAAATTTCGTTCATAAAATTAAAATTTGTAAAAAAATCCAAAAAAATCGAAGATAGTTTCAATTAAATTTGATAAAATTTCGTTCATAAAAATTAATATTTGTAAAAAAATCAAAATATCGAAAATAGTTTGAATTAAATTTGCTGAAGTTTAGTTCATAAAAATTAAAATTTGTAAGAAAATCCAAAAAAATCGAAGACAGCTTAAATTAAATTTGCTAAAATTTAGTTCATAATACTTAAAAATTTTAAGAAAATCCAAAAAAATCGAAGATAGTTTGAATTAAATTTGATAAAGTTTAGTTCATAAAAATAAAAATTTGTAAGAAAATCCAAAAAAATCGAAGACAGCTTAAATTAAATTTGCTAAAATTTAGTTCATAAAACTTAAAAATTTTATGAAAATCCAAAAAAATCGAAGATAGTTTCAATTAAATTTGCTAAAATTTCGTTCATAAAAATTAAAATTTGTAAAAAAATCATAAAAATCGAAGATAGTTTTAATTAAATTTGCTAAAATTTAGTTCTTAAAAATTAAAATTTGTAAGAAAATCCAAAAAAAATCGAAGACAGCATAAATTAAATTTGATAAAATTTCGTTCATAAAAATTAAAATTTGTAAAAAAATCATAAAAATCGAAGATAGTTTTAATTAAATTTGCTAAAATTTAGTTCTTAAAAATTAAAATTTGTAAGAAAATCCAAAAAAATCGAAGATAGTTTTAATTAAATTTGCTAAAATTTAGTTCTTAAAAATTAAAATTTGTAAGAAAATCCAAAAAAATCGAAGACAGCATAAATTAAATTTGATAAAATTTCGTTCATAAAAATTAAAATTTGTTAAAAAATCAAAAAAATCGAAGATAGTTTGAATTAAATTTGCTAAAGTTTAGTTCATAAAAATAAAAATTTGTAAGAAAATCCAAAAAAATCGAAGACAGCTTAAATTAAATTTGCTAAAATTTAGTTCATAAAACTTAAAAATTTTATGAAAATCCAAAAAAATCGAAGATAGTTTCAATTAAATTTGCTAAAATTTCGTTCATAAAAAAAAATTTGTAAAAAAATCCAAAAAAATCGAAGATAGTTTCAATTAAATTTGCTAAAATTTCGTTCATAAAAATTAAAATTTGTAAAAAAAACCAAAAAATCGAAGATAGTTTCAAATAAATTTGCTAAAATTTCGTTCATAAAAATAAAAATTTGTAAAAAAATTCAAAAAAATCGAAGATAGTTTCAATTAAATTTGCTAAAATTTCGTTCATAAAAATAAAAATTTGCAAAAAAATCCAAAAAAATCGAAGATAGTTTCAATTAAATTTGCTAAAATTTCGTTCATAAAAATAAAAATTTGCAAAAAAATCCAAAAAAATCGAAGATAGTTTGAATTAAATTTGCTAAAGTTTAGTTCATAAAAATAAAAATTTGTAAAAAAATCAAAATATCGAAAATAGTTTGAATTAAATTTGCTGAAGTTTAGTTCATAAAAATTAAAATTTGTAAGAAAATCCAAAAAAATCGAAGACAGCTTAAATTAAATTTGCTAAAATTTAGTTCATAAAACTTAAAAATTTTATGAAAATCCAAAAAAATCGAAGATAGTTTCAATTAAATTTGCTAAAATTTCGTTCATAAAAAAAAAATTTGTAAAAAAATCCAAAAAAATCGAAGATAGTTTCAATTAAATTTGCTAAAATTTCGTTCATAAAAATTAAAATTTGTAAAAAAATCATAAAAATCGAAGATAGTTTTAATTAAATTTGCTAAAATTTATTTCTTAAAAATTAAAATTTGTAAGAAAATCCAAAAAAATCGAAGACAGCATAAATTAAATTTGATAAAATTTCGGTCATAAAAATTAAAATTTGTAAAAAAATCCAAAAAATCGATGAAAGTTTCAAATAAATTTGATAAAATTTCGTTCATAAAAATTAAAATTTTTAAAAAAATCAAAAAAAATCGAAGATAGTTTCAAATAAATTTGCTAAAATTTCGTTCATAAAAATAAAAATTTGTAAAAAAATTCAAAAAAATCGAAGATAGTATCAATTAAATTTGCTAAAATTTCGTTCATAAAAATAAAAATTTGTAAAAAAATAAAAAAAAATCGAAGATAGTTTCAATTAAATTTGCTAAAATTTCGTTCATAAAATTAAAATTTGTAAAAAAATCCAAAAAAATCGAAGATAGTTTCAATTAAATTTGATAAAATTTCGTTCATAAAAATTAATATTTGTAAAAAAATCAAAATATCGAAAATAGTTTGAATTAAATTTGCTGAAGTTTAGTTCATAAAAATTAAAATTTGTAAGAAAATCCAAAAAAATCGAAGACAGCTTAAATTAAATTTGCTAAAATTTAGTTCATAATACTTAAAAATTTTAAGAAAATCCAAAAAAATCGAAGATAGTTTGAATTAAATTTGATAAAGTTTAGTTCATAAAAATAAAAATTTGTAAGAAAATCCAAAAAAATCGAAGACAGCTTAAATTAAATTTGCTAAAATTTAGTTCATAAAACTTAAAAATTTTATGAAAATCCAAAAAAATCGAAGATAGTTTCATTTAAATTTGCTAAAATTTCGTTCATAAAAATTAAAATTTGTAAAAAAATCATAAAAATCGAAGATAGTTTTAATTAAATTTGATAAAATTTAGTTCTTAAAAATTAAAATTTGTAAGAAAATCCAAAAAAAATCGAAGACAGCATAAATTAAATTTGATAAAATTTCGTTCATAAAAATTAAAATTTGTAAAAAAATCATAAAAATCGAAGATAGTTTTAATTAAATTTGCTAAAATTTAGTTCTTAAAAATTAAAATTTGTAAGAAAATCCAAAAAAATCGAAGACAGCATAAATTAAATTTGATAAAATTTCGTTCATAAAAATTAAAATTTGTAAAAAAATCAAAAAAATCGAAGATAGTTTGAATTAAATTTGCTAAAGTTTAGTTCATAAAAATAAAAATTTGTAAGAAAATCCAAAAAAATCGAAGACAGCTTAAATTAAATTTGCTAAAATTTAGTTCATAAAACTTAAAAATTTTATGAAAATCCAAAAAAATCGAAGATAGTTTCAATTAAATTTCCTAAAATTTCGTTCATAAAAAAAAAATTTGTAAAAAAATCCAAAAAAATCGAAGATAGTTTCAATTAAATTTGCTAAAATTTCGTTCATAAAAATTAAAATTTGTAAAAAAAACCAAAAAATCGAAGATAGTTTCAAATAAATTTGCTAAAATTTCGTTCATAAAAATAAAAATTTGTAAAAAAATTCAAAAAAATCGAAGATAGTTTCAATTAAATTTGCTAAAATTTCGTTCATAAAAATAAAAATTTGCAAAAAAATCCAAAAAAATCGAAGATAGTTTCAATTAAATTTGCTAAAATTTCGTTCATAAAAATAAAAATTTGCAAAAAAATCCAAAAAAATCGAAGATAGTTTGAATTAAATTTGCTAAAGTTTAGTTCATAAAAATAAAAATTTGTAAAAAAATCAAAATATCGAAAATAGTTTGAATTAAATTTGCTGAAGTTTAGTTCATAAAAATTAAAATTTGTAAGAAAATCCAAAAAAAATCGAAGACAGCTTAAATTAAATTTGCTAAAATTTAGTTCATAAAACTTAAAAATTTTATGAAAATCCAAAAAAATCGAAGATAGTTTCAATTAAATTTGCTAAAATTTCGTTCATAAAAAAAAAATTTGTAAAAAAATCCAAAAAAATCGAAGATAGTTTCAATTAAATTTGCTAAAATTTCGTTCATAAAAATTAAAATTTGTAAAAAAATCATAAAAATCGAAGATAGTTTTAATTAAATTTGCTAAAATTTAGTTCTTAAAAATTAAAATTTGTAAGAAAATCCAAAAAAATCGAAGACAGCATAAATTAAATTTGATAAAATTTCGGTCATAAAAATTAAAATTTGTAAAAAAATCCAAAAAATCGATGAAAGTTTCAAATAAATTTGATAAAATTTCGTTCATAAAAATTAAAATTTTTAAAAAAATCAAAAAAAATCGAAGATAGTTTCAAATAAATTTGCTAAAATTTCGTTCATAAAAATAAAAATTTGTAAAAAAATTCAAAAAAATCGAAGATAGTATCAATTAAATTTGCTAAAATTTCGTTCATAAAAATAAAAATTTGTAAAAAAATAAAAAAAAATCGAAGATAGTTTCAATTAAATTTGCTAAAATTTCGTTCATAAAATTAAAATTTGTAAAAAAATCCAAAAAAATCGAAGATAGTTTCAATTAAATTTGATAAAATTTCGTTCATAAAAATTAATATTTGTAAAAAAATCAAAATATCGAAAATAGTTTGAATTAAATTTGCTGAAGTTTAGTTCATAAAAATTAAAATTTGTAAGAAAATCCAAAAAAATCGAAGACAGCTTAAATTAAATTTGCTAAAATTTAGTTCATAATACTTAAAAATTTTAAGAAAATCCAAAAAAATCGAAGATAGTTTGAATTAAATTTGATAAAGTTTAGTTCATAAAAATAAAAATTTGTAAGAAAATCCAAAAAAATCGAAGACAGCTTAAATTAAATTTGCTAAAATTTAGTTCATAAAACTTAAAAATTTTATGAAAATCCAAAAAAATCGAAGATAGTTTCAATTAAATTTGCTAAAATTTCGTTCATAAAAAAAAAATTTGTAAAAAAATCCAAAAAAATCGAAGATAGTTTCAATTAAATTTGCTAAAATTTCGTTCATAAAAATTAAAATTTGTAAAAAAAACCAAAAAATCGAAGATAGTTTCAAATAAATTTGCTAAAATTTCGTTCATAAAAATAAAAATTTGTAAAAAAATTCAAAAAAATCGAAGATAGTTTCAATTAAATTTGCTAAAATTTCGTTCATAAAAATAAAAATTTGCAAAAAAATCCAAAAAAATCGAAGATAGTTTCAATTAAATTTGCTAAAATTTCGTTCATAAAAATAAAAATTTGCAAATAAATCCAAAAAAATCGAAGATAGTTTGAATTAAATTTGCTAAAGTTTAGTTCATAAAAATAAAAATTTGTAAAAAAATCAAAATATCGAAAATAGTTTGAATTAAATTTGCTGAAGTTTAGTTCATAAAAATTAAAATTTGTAAGAAAATCCAAAAAAATCGAAGACAGCTTAAATTAAATTTGCTAAAATTTAGTTCATAAAACTTAAAAATTTTATGAAAATCCAAAAAAATCGAAGATAGTTTCAATTAAATTTGCTAAAATTTCGTTCATAAAAAAAAAATTTGTAAAAAAATCCAAAAAAATCGAAGATAGTTTCAATTAAATTTGCTAAAATTTCGTTCATAAAAATTAAAATTTGTAAAAAAATCATAAAAATCGAAGATAGTTTTAATTAAATTTGCTAAAATTTAGTTCTTAAAAATTAAAATTTGTAAGAAAATCCAAAAAAATCGAAGACAGCATAAATTAAATTTGATAAAATTTCGGTCATAAAAATTAAAATTTGTAAAAAAATCCAAAAAATCGATGAAAGTTTCAAATAAATTTGATAAAATTTCGTTCATAAAAATTAAAATTTTTAAAAAAATAAAAAAAAATCGAAGATAGTTTCAAATAAATTTGCTAAAATTTCGTTCATAAAAATAAAAATTTGTAAAAAAATTCAAAAAAATCGAAGATAGTATCAATTAAATTTGCTAAAATTTCGTTCATAAAAATAAAAATTTGTAAAAAAATAAAAAAAAATCGAAGATAGTTTCAATTAAATTTGCTAAAATTTCGTTCATAAAATTAAAATTTGTAAAAAAATCCAAAAAAATCGAAGATAGTTTCAATTAAATTTGATAAAATTTCGTTCATAAAAATTAATATTTGTAAAAAAATCAAAATATCGAAAATAGTTTGAATTAAATTTGCTGAAGTTTAGTTCATAAAAATTAAAATTTGTAAGAAAATCCAAAAAAATCGAAGACAGCTTAAATTAAATTTGCTAAAATTTAGTTCATAATACTTAAAAATTTTAAGAAAATCCAAAAAAATCGAAGATAGTTTGAATTAAATTTGATAAAGTTTAGTTCATAAAAATAAAAATTTGTAAGAAAATCCAAAAAAATCGAAGACAGCTTAAATTAAATTTGCTAAAATTTAGTTCATAAAACTTAAAAATTTTATGAAAATCCAAAAAAATCGAAGATAGTTTCAATTAAATTTGCTAAAATTTCGTTCATAAAAATTAAAATTTGTAAAAAAATCATAAAAATCGAAGATAGTTTTAATTAAATTTGCTAAAATTTAGTTCTTAAAAATTAAAATTTGTAAGAAAATCCAAAAAAAATCGAAGACAGCATAAATTAAATTTGATAAAATTTCGTTCATAAAAATTAAAATTTGTAAAAAAATCATAAAAATCGAAGATAGTTTTAATTAAATTTGCTAAAATTTAGTTCATAAAAATTAAAATTTGTAAGAAAATCCAAAAAAATCGAAGATAGTTTCAATTAAATTTGCTAAAATTTCGTTCATAAAAATAAAAATTTGTAAAAAAAAAAAAAAATCGAAGATAGTTTCAATTAAATTTGCTAAAATTTCGTTCATAAAAATAAAAATTTGTAAAAAAATTTAAAAAATTCGAAGATAGTTTCAATTAAATTTGCTAAAATTTCGTTCATAAAAATAAAAATTTGTAAAAAAATCAAAATATCGAAAATAGTTTGAATTAAATTTGCTGAAGTTTAGTTAATAAAAATTAAAATTTGTAAGAAAATCCAAAAAAATCGAAGACAGCTTAAATTAAATTTGCTAAAATTTAGTTCATAAAACTTAAAAATTTTAAGAAAATCCAAAAAAATCGAAGATAGTTTCAATTAAATTTGCTAAAATTTCGTTCATAAAAAAAAAATTTGTAAAAAAATCCAAAAAAATCGAAGATAGTTTCAATTAAATTTGCTAAAATTTCGTTCATAAAAATTAAAATTTGTAAAAAAATCCAAAAAAATCGACGATAGTTTCAATTAAATTTGCTAAAATTTCGTTCATAAAAATTAAAATTTGTAAAAAAATCATAAAAATCGAAGATAGTTTTAATTAAATTTGCTAAAATTTAGTTCTTAAAAATTAAAATTTGTAAGAAAATCCAAAAAAATCGAAGGCAGCATAAATTAAATTTGATAAAATTTCGTTCATAAAAATTAAAATTTGTAAAAAAATCAAAAAAATCGAAGATAGTTTGAATTAAATTTGCTAAAGTTTAGTTCATAAAAATAAAAATTTGTAAGAAAATCCAAAAAAATCGAAGACAGCTTAAATTAAATTTGCTAAAATTTAGTTCATAAAACTTAAAAATTTTATGAAAATCCAAAAAAATCGAAGATAGTTTCAATTAAATTTCCTAAAATTTCGTTCATAAAAAAAAAATTTGTAAAAAAATCCAAAAAAATCGAAGATAGTTTCAATTAAATTTGCTAAAATTTCGTTCATAAAAATTAAAATTTGTAAAAAAAACCAAAAAATCGAAGATAGTTTCAAATAAATTTGCTAAAATTTCGTTCATAAAAATAAAAATTTGTAAAAAAATTCAAAAAAATCGAAGATAGTTTCAATTAAATTTGCTAAAATTTCGTTCATAAAAATAAAAATTTGCAAAAAAATCCAAAAAAATCGAAGATAGTTTCAATTAAATTTGCTAAAATTTCGTTCATAAAAATAAAAATTTGCAAAAAAATCCAAAAAAATCGAAGATAGTTTGAATTAAATTTGCTAAAGTTTAGTTCATAAAAATAAAAATTTGTAAAAAAATCAAAATATCGAAAATAGTTTGAATTAAATTTGCTGAAGTTTAGTTCATAAAAATTAAAATTTGTAAGAAAATCCAAAAAAATCGAAGACAGCTTAAATTAAATTTGCTAAAATTTAGTTCATAAAACTTAAAAATTTTATGAAAATCCAAAAAAATCGAAGATAGTTTCAATTAAATTTGCTAAAATTTCGTTCATAAAAAAAAAATTTGTAAAAAAATCCAAAAAAATCGAAGATAGTTTCAATTAAATTTGCTAAAATTTCGTTCATAAAAATTAAAATTTGTAAAAAAATCATAAAAATCGAAGATAGTTTTAATTAAATTTGCTAAAATTTAGTTCTTAAAAATTAAAATTTGTAAGAAAATCCAAAAAAATCGAAGACAGCATAAATTAAATTTGATAAAATTTCGGTCATAAAAATTAAAATTTGTAAAAAAATCCAAAAAATCGATGAAAGTTTCAAATAAATTTGATAAAATTTCGTTCATAAAAATTAAAATTTTTAAAAAAATCAAAAAAAATCGAAGATAGTTTCAAATAAATTTGCTAAAATTTCGTTCATAAAAATAAAAATTTGTAAAAAAATTCAAAAAAATCGAAGATAGTATCAATTAAATTTGCTAAAATTTCGTTCATAAAAATAAAAATTTGTAAAAAAATAAAAAAAAATCGAAGATAGTTTCAATTAAATTTGCTAAAATTTCGTTCATAAAATTAAAATTTGTAAAAAAATCCAAAAAAATCGAAGATAGTTTCAATTAAATTTGATAAAATTTCGTTCATAAAAATTAATATTTGTAAAAAAATCAAAATATCGAAAATAGTTTGAATTAAATTTGCTGAAGTTTAGTTCATAAAAATTAAAATTTGTAAGAAAATCCAAAAAAATCGAAGACAGCTTAAATTAAATTTGCTAAAATTTAGTTCATAATACTTAAAAATTTTAAGAAAATCCAAAAAAATCGAAGATAGTTTGAATTAAATTTGATAAAGTTTAGTTCATAAAAATAAAAATTTGTAAGAAAATCCAAAAAAATCGAAGACAGCTTAAATTAAATTTGCTAAAATTTAGTTCATAAAACTTAAAAATTTTATGAAAATCCAAAAAAATCGAAGATAGTTTCATTTAAATTTGCTAAAATTTCGTTCATAAAAATTAAAATTTGTAAAAAAATCATAAAAATCGAAGATAGTTTTAATTAAATTTGATAAAATTTAGTTCTTAAAAATTAAAATTTGTAAGAAAATCCAAAAAAAATCGAAGACAGCATAAATTAAATTTGATAAAATTTCGTTCATAAAAATTAAAATTTGTAAAAAAATCATAAAAATCGAAGATAGTTTTAATTAAATTTGCTAAAATTTAGTTCTTAAAAATTAAAATTTGTAAGAAAATCCAAAAAAATCGAAGACAGCATAAATTAAATTTGATAAAATTTCGTTCATAAAAATTAAAATTTGTAAAAAAATCAAAAAAATCGAAGATAGTTTGAATTAAATTTGCTAAAGTTTAGTTCATAAAAATAAAAATTTGTAAGAAAATCCAAAAAAATCGAAGACAGCTTAAATTAAATTTGCTAAAATTTAGTTCATAAAACTTAAAAATTTTATGAAAATCCAAAAAAATCGAAGATAGTTTCAATTAAATTTGCTAAAATTTCGTTCATAAAAAAAAAATTTGTAAAAAAATCCAAAAAAATCGAAGATAGTTTCAATTAAATTTGCTAAAATTTCGTTCATAAAAATTAAAATTTGTAAAAAAAACCAAAAAATCGAAGATAGTTTCAAATAAATTTGCTAAAATTTCGTTCATAAAAATAAAAATTTGTAAAAAAATTCAAAAAAATCGAAGATAGTTTCAATTAAATTTGCTAAAATTTCGTTCATAAAAATAAAAATTTGCAAAAAAATCCAAAAAAATCGAAGATAGTTTCAATTAAATTTGCTAAAATTTCGTTCATAAAAATAAAAATTTGCAAATAAATCCAAAAAAATCGAAGATAGTTTGAATTAAATTTGCTAAAGTTTAGTTCATAAAAATAAAAATTTGTAAAAAAATCAAAATATCGAAAATAGTTTGAATTAAATTTGCTGAAGTTTAGTTCATAAAAATTAAAATTTGTAAGAAAATCCAAAAAAATCGAAGACAGCTTAAATTAAATTTGCTAAAATTTAGTTCATAAAACTTAAAAATTTTATGAAAATCCAAAAAAATCGAAGATAGTTTCAATTAAATTTGCTAAAATTTCGTTCATAAAAAAAAAATTTGTAAAAAAATCCAAAAAAATCGAAGATAGTTTCAATTAAATTTGCTAAAATTTCGTTCATAAAAATTAAAATTTGTAAAAAAATCATAAAAATCGAAGATAGTTTTAATTAAATTTGCTAAAATTTAGTTCTTAAAAATTAAAATTTGTAAGAAAATCCAAAAAAATCGAAGACAGCATAAATTAAATTTGATAAAATTTCGGTCATAAAAATTAAAATTTGTAAAAAAATCCAAAAAATCGATGAAAGTTTCAAATAAATTTGATAAAATTTCGTTCATAAAAATTAAAATTTTTAAAAAAATAAAAAAAAATCGAAGATAGTTTCAAATAAATTTGCTAAAATTTCGTTCATAAAAATAAAAATTTGTAAAAAAATTCAAAAAAATCGAAGATAGTATCAATTAAATTTGCTAAAATTTCGTTCATAAAAATAAAAATTTGTAAAAAAATAAAAAAAAATCGAAGATAGTTTCAATTAAATTTGCTAAAATTTCGTTCATAAAATTAAAATTTGTAAAAAAATCCAAAAAAATCGAAGATAGTTTCAATTAAATTTGATAAAATTTCGTTCATAAAAATTAATATTTGTAAAAAAATCAAAATATCGAAAATAGTTTGAATTAAATTTGCTGAAGTTTAGTTCATAAAAATTAAAATTTGTAAGAAAATCCAAAAAAATCGAAGACAGCTTAAATTAAATTTGCTAAAATTTAGTTCATAATACTTAAAAATTTTAAGAAAATCCAAAAAAATCGAAGATAGTTTGAATTAAATTTGATAAAGTTTAGTTCATAAAAATAAAAATTTGTAAGAAAATCCAAAAAAATCGAAGACAGCTTAAATTAAATTTGCTAAAATTTAGTTCATAAAACTTAAAAATTTTATGAAAATCCAAAAAAATCGAAGATAGTTTCAATTAAATTTGCTAAAATTTCGTTCATAAAAATTAAAATTTGTAAAAAAATCATAAAAATCGAAGATAGTTTTAATTAAATTTGCTAAAATTTAGTTCTTAAAAATTAAAATTTGTAAGAAAATCCAAAAAAAATCGAAGACAGCATAAATTAAATTTGATAAAATTTCGTTCATAAAAATTAAAATTTGTAAAAAAATCATAAAAATCGAAGATAGTTTTAATTAAATTTGCTAAAATTTAGTTCATAAAAATTAAAATTTGTAAGAAAATCCAAAAAAATCGAAGATAGTTTCAATTAAATTTGCTAAAATTTCGTTCATAAAAATAAAAATTTGTAAAAAAAAAAAAAAATCGAAGATAGTTTCAATTAAATTTGCTAAAATTTCGTTCATAAAAATAAAAATTTGTAAAAAAATTTAAAAAATTCGAAGATAGTTTCAATTAAATTTGCTAAAATTTCGTTCATAAAAATAAAAATTTGTAAAAAAATCAAAATATCGAAAATAGTTTGAATTAAATTTGCTGAAGTTTAGTTAATAAAAATTAAAATTTGTAAGAAAATCCAAAAAAATCGAAGACAGCTTAAATTAAATTTGCTAAAATTTAGTTCATAAAACTTAAAAATTTTAAGAAAATCCAAAAAAATCGAAGATAGTTTCAATTAAATTTGCTAAAATTTCGTTCATAAAAAAAAAATTTGTAAAAAAATCCAAAAAAATCGAAGATAGTTTCAATTAAATTTGCTAAAATTTCGTTCATAAAAATTAAAATTTGTAAAAAAATCCAAAAAAATCGACGATAGTTTCAATTAAATTTGCTAAAATTTCGTTCATAAAAATTAAAATTTGTAAAAAAATCATAAAAATCGAAGATAGTTTTAATTAAATTTGCTAAAATTTAGTTCTTAAAAATTAAAATTTGTAAGAAAATCCAAAAAAATCGAAGGCAGCATAAATTAAATTTGATAAAATTTCGTTCATAAAAATTAAAATTTGTAAAAAAATCAAAAAAATCGAAGATAGTTTGAATTAAATTTGCTAAAGTTTAGTTCATAAAAATAAAAATTTGTAAGAAAATCCAAAAAAATCGAAGACAGCTTAAATTAAATTTGCTAAAATTTAGTTCATAAAACTTAAAAATTTTATGAAAATCCAAAAAAATCGAAGATAGTTTCAATTAAATTTGCTAAAATTTCGTTCATAAAAAAAAAATTTGTAAAAAAATCCAAAAAAATCGAAGATAGTTTCAATTAAATTTGCTAAAATTTCGTTCATAAAAATTAAAATTTGTAAAAAAAACCAAAAAATCGAAGATAGTTTCAAATAAATTTGCTAAAATTTCGTTCATAAAAATAAAAATTTGTAAAAAAATTCAAAAAAATCGAAGATAGTTTCAATTAAATTTGCTAAAATTTCCTTCATAAAAATAAAAATTTGCAAAAAAATCCAAAAAAATCGAAGACAGCTTAAATTAAATTTGCTAAAATTTAGTTCATAAAACTTAAAAATTTTATGAAAATCCAAAAAAATCGAAGATAGTTTCAATTAAATTTGCTAAAATTTCGTTCATAAAAAAAAAATTTGTAAAAAAATCCAAAAAAATCGAAGATAGTTTCAATTAAATTTGCTAAAATTTCGTTCATAAAAATTAAAATTTGTAAAAAAAACCAAAAAATCGAAGATAGTTTCAAATAAATTTGCTAAAATTTCGTTCATAAAAATAAAAATTTGTAAAAAAATTCAAAAAAATCGAAGATAGTTTCAATTAAATTTGCTAAAATTTCGTTCATAAAAATAAAAATTTGCAAAAAAATCCAAAAAAATCGAAGATAGTTTCAATTAAATTTGCTAAAATTTCGTTCATAAAAATAAAAATTTGCAAAAAAATCCAAAAAAATCGAAGATAGTTTGAATTAAATTTGCTAAAGTTTAGTTCATAAAAATAAAAATTTGTAAAAAAATCAAAATATCGAAAATAGTTTGAATTAAATTTGCTGAAGTTTAGTTCATAAAAATTAAAATTTGTAAGAAAATCCAAAAAAATCGAAGACAGCTTAAATTAAATTTGCTAAAATTTAGTTCATAAAACTTAAAAATTTTATGAAAATCCAAAAAAATCGAAGATAGTTTCAATTAAATTTGCTAAAATTTCGTTCATAAAAAAAAAATTTGTAAAAAAATCCAAAAAAATCGAAGATAGTTTCAATTAAATTTGCTAAAATTTCGTTCATAAAAATTAAAATTTGTAAAAAAATCATAAAAATCGAAGATAGTTTTGTCACGTCCCGGGTGAGGTCTTTGGGGAACAATGACATGGAGGAGGGAAATCTCAGGCGCGAATCTTAAATCCTTCACTCTGAGGGGGTTTGAGGGAACTCAGGCGCGAATCTTAAATCCTTCACACTGAGGGTTTTGCGGGAACTCAGGCGCGAATCTTGAATCCTTCACACTGAGGGTTTTGCGGGAACTCAGGCGCGAATCTTAAATCCTTCACTCTGAGGGTTTTGCGGGAACTCAGGCGCGAATCTTGAATCCGTCACACTGAGGGTTTTGAGGGACTCAGGCGCGAATCTTGAATCCGTCACACTGAGGGTTTTGAGGGACTCAGGCGCGAATCTTGAATCCGTCACACTGAGGGTCTGGAAGGAACTCAGGCGCGAATCTTGAATCCAGCACGCTGAGGGTTTTGAGGGACTCAGGCGCGAATATTAAATCCGTCACGCTAAGTGTTTCTGGAGGCGATCAGGCGCGAATCTTAAATCCTTCACTCTAATCGACCTGGGAAGGTAAATGTACACTTAAAGAGCACCCGTTATAGTACTCCGTATTTGTTTTGGTTTACGAGATAGGATTTACCGTTGCATTAGTGTAAAAGAGACCTCGTTTAGTTCTTTTGTATATTGCACGGCTCATGCAGCAGTGTTTATATACACTGGGAATGCTCTCGCGAATCAGCTGTTGCGGCAGCTTGGTTTCGATGGGAAGGTTTATGACTCGAGCACACACAATAATTAGAGACGTAGTTGAAAACAAATAAGTCTATTTGTTTTATCGGAACGTTTGTTAATGATAATGCTTGATATTCTTAGCATTAACGGATAACATTTATGTAAATGGCAGTTATTAACAATATAAGCATGTGAACATGAAATACATGAGAATAGGTCGATAATAATATATGAAATGCAATAGCGTTAACACAAGAAAATAATATGTGTAATAAGCGGTTATAAGACAAATATGAACAAAATAAGCATTAAGATGATAATAGAAAATAATAAATGAATAGCAACAAGCTTTAGAATGAGATAAATGTTATTAACATAAGGTAATGAATAAAATTTATAATATAGAAAAGTGATAAGCGTTATTTATGTGTAGAAATATAATGAGGGTGATATTCCTTAATAATAGTAATTATAATGACTTACAATGGTTGTCGTAGCACTGAATTGAACACTTTTAATATTTAGCAGTAATGATGAATACTTTGGATGACACTTCGTCAATTGTTCTGCGGAGAAAGAGGACGAGGCTTCGCAGGACCTCGTATTTATATATTTTTACAGGAGTGATGCGGGGGTACGCGCGGTAGAGACCTTGACATAGTTTCAAAATAAGACGTAGTACGACTTCCGGGGTTTTTACAAACGGTATGGTTATTAATAGACATATTTTTGTCACGTACGCCGAATATGCGTCGCAATTAGGTTTCTGGGGTTCTTATGACTGCGAAAGGAGATACTCAACTTGTCGAATGGATTTTGGGTATTTTATAGGAAAAGGGTTAGAGTGGCTTGGACTCTGTGAGTCGTAAAGAGGGGGTTGAGACGTGGTCTCGATTTAAGAGGGTTTTGTAACGAGGGGCTTGTTTGAATTCGTTTTGGGGAAAGGATTCGTGCCTCATAGGGCGAATAGGGGACGGAGTTTTGTAACGATCATCTCGTGATGGGGACCACTAAGGTACATCATCGAGGTGGAGTTTTGTAAAGATCATCTCGTGATGGGGACCACTAAGGTACATCATCGAGGTGGAGTTTTGTATCGATCATCTTGTGTTGGTGACCGCTAAGGTACAACATCAAGGTGATCAGCGATTGGGGAGATGGGGTAAGAGTTGAGTTTGAGATTTTGTTTTGTGGAACGATTTTGGGATTCATGAATAGATTTTGGAATAGGGCCGCGCGAAAAATGGTGGGACATCACACCTCCCCCCTTATATGAAGAAATGCGTAGCATTTCTTAACACAGGGTACGGGTGTCTTGAAATAACGAAAAGAAAATAAAATGCGTGGTTATTTAAATGGTAAAAAAAAATAAAGTATGTGGAAATAATGAAAAAAAAAAAATGTTTGGGATTTGGTATGATAAGAACGAAAATAAAAGATATTGTTTCACAATAAAAAAGTAGAATAAACTGAATTAAGTGTTGAGAAAAAGGAAAATAGAAAGAAATATATATATATATATAAAAAAATAAATGAAGAATATATATGTATTAAATTAATTCTAAGGGAATATTTACAAGGTTTATATACAAGGAGAGGATAGGATTAAAGGAAGGAACTTTGGAGGGATTAATAGGGAAGAAATGAATACTCAAGGAGTTGGAAGGAGGGGTCGCCCAGAGTGAACATGAGGTCGTAACCGTTTTGATACTGGTCATTGAACCATCGCAGGAACTCGGGTGTCAGCTCCGTGTGGTCGGGGACCCTGGTGGCTGACCCCGTGTCCAAGATCTCCACGACACCTGGGTAAGGAGGGATGGTGAAGGGAATTTGGGATGTGGAAGTTAGGGGAGGAGAATGATATGGTGGAGGCAAGGGGCGGGAGAGTACCTCTTTGTCTCCTGTGGGGGGACAGTATAGGGGCTGTGGAGTGACGGTTTCTTGATCCGTTGGTGTTGGCGGGGGGGAGTCGTCCAGGGTGATGACTTCCACTGCTGGTGTCGCCTCCCTGATGACGACAGTGGAGGTGACCTTCGGGAGGAGGGGTGAGGTGCTCCTTCCCTCTCTTTCTACCTCTCGGCGCAGCCACTTGATGTGGGCTAGCCTTCTTTTGAGGCCACCCCCTCTGGCCCTAGGCCTGTTAGGGTTGGGGGCCCTTTTGTGTGGCATTGTTTTTGACGAAATTTTCCTAAGAAATGAAATGATTAATACATGTTTTATATGATGATTAGGGTCAACCGGGATCCTCGCGTAGTCGACCAAGACGCGCTTTGTTCGCGTGTATAATTTTCGTTTTTCCTTTCCAGGCTATTTTCAAATTTTGTGAAGGGATAACTTCCAATATTGTATGCGGACCGGAGTATTGGTCTCCAAATTTCCCTTTCTTCGGTTCTATTAACACGAAGACAGGGTCGCCCGGTTTAAAAGTCTCTTCGTTTATATGTCGATCATAATACCTTTTATATCGAAGTTTTGATTGGTTTAAATTTTCCGCAGCGGCGGTTTGTAATTCTTGCACCCTTGTACTCAAGTTCGAGAGGTATTGATTATAGGTTTCGTTTTCGAAGTCTTCGGGTACTCTTTTTCGGCTGGGTACCCGGGCTATTTTCCCGAATACTAATTCGTGTGGAGTGTAACCAGTGCCCTCGTGGACGCTGG
This sequence comes from Andrena marginata, assembly GCA_963932335.1. Lineage (NCBI taxonomy): Eukaryota > Metazoa > Arthropoda > Insecta > Hymenoptera > Andrenidae > Andrena > Andrena marginata. The sequence continues at coordinate 105,072 of CAWVQI010000424.1, read as the reverse complement.
TATTATAAGAAAACGCGGCCAAGTCGGTCCATTCGTCCCAGTCATCGTATTTATTGATATACATTTTTAGGTATTCTGTTAGAACTATATGCGATCGCTCTAAAGAGCCATTTGTCTGTGGGTGAAAGGCCGTGGTTCGAAATTGTTCGATTTTAAATTTTTGTGCAATAGTTTTCATGAATCTACTGGTGAAATTTGCTCCTTGGTCGGTGAGAATGGCTCTAGGAGCTCCGAATTGACATATAAATTTTTTAATGAACGCATCCGCGATTTTTATTGATGTCGACTGTGTAAGGGGTACGCACACGAAATATTTTGTCAATAAATCTTGGATCGTTAGTATGTATGTATTTCCCTTTCTGGTAGTAGGTAACGGTCCTACTATATCTAATGCTACTTTATCAAAGGCGCGTCCAGGAGTGTCGGTAAGAATCATTGGTTGCCTGGTTTTAACACGAACGAGTTTCTTCCGCTGGCAGTCTTCGCACTTTCGAATATAATCTTCAACGGCTTTCTTCATTCCTTTCCAAAAATAATGGTGTCTAATTCGGTTATAAGTTTTAGTTACTCCTTTATGTCCAGCTAATGCAGACGCGTGATTTTCTGTAATTATGTTTTGTCTCTTTGACTCTTCGGGAATTTGAACTATTTGTAAACATATTGTGACCTCGATATCCTCTTCGTCAACGGTTTCGAGAATGTCCGTAATGATATCTTGCCAGGTCAATTGATCGATATTTGTTGTTTTGGCTATGCTAAATGAATATATTACGAGTTCTTTTATTGTCATTTTAAGGGAAGATAGAGCTTCACCCCAAGTTGTCGTGGTTAGGGGAGTATTCTGCGTTTCTTTTATGACTAGCCCGATGAGAATTCGTCCCTTATTACATGTTACATGGGCCTTTCCCAAAGTGAGTTCGTTCACTTCTTCTAATGCTCCAGTTTCTATTAGTTGTTTGGCTCCATTGTCGCAAGGTTTCCCATCTGCGCTTAAGAAGAAGACAAGCGTTTCTTTTCGTAAAGACAACGGGTCGCGACTGATTATTGGTACTGTCCTAATGTCCCTATCGGGATCCGCTTCGTACGTTTCTTCCGGGGAATCGTTTAGCTCAATTAACGATGATTCTGAATCAGTAGTTGATTCGTTTGATGCGTTAGATTCTATTTCGGAATCAGAGTCTTCCAGTTCCAGTGGTATTGGAGATTGAGGAGGTGGAACGGTTTGACATGGAATATTTGATTCCTGTTCTTCTTCTTTTTGGTTTTCCTCATCTATGCCACTCATGGGTTCTGGTGCGTTTACTGGGGAGACGTCGGGTGGCATTATTACAGGTGTTGGTGTTTTGCGCACTTTTCGGTGTGGTTGGATCCTCGTGGGCTTTGCCTTTGGGCGCTTGTTAGTTTCTTTGGTAGTTCGAAGCTTTTTACTGGGCACCCACTCATCATCAGTTTCCTCTCGCGGTCGTATGGGACACGCTCTCTTTACAGGGGGATTACGAGACAACGCGTCTGCAAGTTTATTGCTTTTTCCCGGTTGATAACGAATTTCGTAGTCGTATTCCGCTAATTTTAAGCGCCACCTAACGAGACGTGACGTTGGGTCTTTTACTCTATGTAACCAGGTTAAGGGTTGGTGGTCAGTATATAAAATAAATTTCTTCCCATATAGATAGGGTCGGAAATGCCTAACGCAATACACAATGGCTAGGAGTTCCTTTTCTATGGTTGCATAGTTTATCTCTGCTTTATTCAAGAGACGAGAGGCATAGGCGATTGGTAATTCTTTTCCATCGATATTTTGACTTAATATTCCTCCTATAGCAAATTCGGAAGCGTCAGTGGTAACATGAAATTCTAGGTCAAAATTCGGATATTGCAGGATAGGTTCTTTCTGCAATTCTAATCTTAAGTGGTCGAAAGCTGTTTTCTGGGACGGCCCCCACTCGAATATGGTGTCCTTCTTCAATAGTTGGGTTAACGGACGAGCTATTTTAGAAAAGTCTGGGATAAATTTCCTATAATATCCGGTTAGACCAAGGAATTGTTTGATTCCTTTTGGTGTACTTGGTGCCGGGTAATTTCGAACAGCTTCAATTTTTCCTGGATCCGGTTTTACCCCTTGCTCTGTGATTATGTGACCCAAATATACGACTTCTTTGTGCAGAAATTTACACTTTGAAGGTTGAAGTTTAAGGTTCGCCTCTCTCAGGCGTTGAGCGAGTTTTTTAAATTTAATCAGGTGTTCCGTGAGGGAACTCGCATAAAGGACTATATCGTCCAAATAAACAAACATTTCCGTGCCTTGGAGTCCTGTAAGTGTGTGATCCATTAAGCGTTGGAAAGTTGCTGGTGCGTTACATAATCCAAACGGCATTCTGACAAACTCGTAATGTCCATGAGGTGTAGAAAAAGCCGTTTTAGGTGCATCTTCCGGTTTCATAAGGATTTGATGAAATCCAGAAGCTAGGTCAAATACGGAGAAGTATTTTGCTCCTCCTAATTGGTCCAGTATTTCATTAATGTTTGGAAGTGGGTATGCGTCAGGAACGGTTTTTTCGTTTAAATCCCTGAAGTCAATTACCATTCTCCACAAGAGTTCCCCATCAGGTCCCGGTTTTTTGGAGACGATCCAAATAGGTGAGTTGTAAGGTGATAATGATGGCTTTATTATTTCGTTTTCTAGTAAATTCTTTACCTGTTTGTCAATTTCTTTCTTATGTACAGGAGGGAAGCGATATTGTTTAGTATTTACAGGCACTGGGTCCGTTGTTTGGATCCCATGTTGGATAGCGTTTGTATGGCCTAACTTCTCATCTGGTAAATGGAAGAGGTCGTGGTATTTACATAAAATTCTTTGGACATGAAGTTTTTCTTCCGGATTCATATGTTCCATTGAAATTAACTTAAGCACTTGTTCCATTCGTGTTGCGGTTTCTTCAGAAATTGTTTGTATTTCCTCACCCGACGCCATAGTTAGAGACTCCTGGAATTCTAGGGGACGGGTTGTTTCGGCATAATGCCTTGGGGATGAGAGCGAGTGTACCTTCGCGGATACCTCTGAATGATGGATCGACGGATCCTGGGGAAAGAGGGGCTTGATAGGAGTGACGTATTTAGACGTCTTAGTCTCTTTCGGTCGTCTTTGTTTGGGTTCTGGGATCACAATTTCGAATTCTTCCAATTCAACAGTAGGTACAGTGATTGTTGTGTCCACTTCATTAGAATTTATAATTTGTAAGTACGCTTTGCCGTCCTGATTACGGACGAGGGCATTACCTGCATGAATTCCGGTACCTAATTCTAATCTAGGTAAATATCCTTCCTTTACATTTGAATTTGATATATTTACAAAGCAAACTGTTTTTGATCTAGCGGGTAGCGCGAGTTGAGCCTTATTTACAAACGGAATAGAGTTTCCGTGGAAGTCTAACTCTTCCTTGGAGTAGTGTATCGAGACATTCTGTTTACTAAAGAATTCCGTACCTAATATTCCTTGTGGTTTAATTGGGAAGTCGTTTTTGACTACATGAAACGTGACGTCGTCGCCCAAAAGGGTTATCCTGACTGTGCCAAGCGTGGGGACGGGGTCCGGAGAGATGCCTTTGAGTAATAGTTGGTTTTTCGTGTCTATCTCTTGAGGTAACTTTACGGCTTGGATTTTCAATAAGTTCACCTCAGACCCAGTGTCAATCATTAATTCAGGTGTAGTCTCGAAGTCGGGGGAGGGAATCATTACGGACGGAGCTTCTTTAACGGTATTCACCCATGCGGTAGCGATTCTAGTTTGGTTAATTCCGGTTCCGCTTGTATTGTTATCGAACGCGTTGCTGCTTGGCCCGTTCCACGGTACGCGTCCGCTGTTGACCGTAGGGGCAAAGCGTTTCCCGAGTCTCGTTCCTGAGAGGTTCCAGGGTTTCCCTCATTACGATTAAACATGCGTTTTCTACATTCGGAGATTAAATGTCCTGGTTTTTTGCAGTATGCACAAATACGTAATTCCGTAGGCCTTGAGGGAGGAGGTCGGTTTTTGTCCCAGTAAGGGAGCAAAGGGTTTGGTGCTTGACTACCATATCCTGTAACGCGATTTGGGGGATTCCTCTCGAGGGGTTGCGAAGCGGTATTTTGATTATTTCGGCAGGTCCGCGCATCGTGTCCTGTTTTATTACAGATTTGGCACGTTGGTTTGGGAGCTTTTTGCTCTGAAAATCTTAGGCGGTCTCTTTCTATTTTCTTATCTACGAATACGGCTAACTCAAAAGCTTCATCGAGCGTTTCGAAATTATTTTGGAGTAGTCTATTTCGTATATATGGAGGAAGACCATCCACGAACGAATCCAACGTCAAACGATCTATATCTTCGAGGTGATTTTGTGTAAGGTCACGATAATACTCGCTGTCCTCTTCCAAAATAGCGAATCGGAGATCCTTAACGCGTGAAATATATTCCAACATGTGTTCGTTGGTTCCCTTAATAACGTTGGCAAGTTCTCCGCGATAGTGGTCCGACGTTTTCGCAGGGGAGAAGGTGCGTTTTAATTGTTTTATCAAGTCGTTTACGGAGTCGAAGACCCGATCCTCAACCGCCAAGTATGCATGATCTTGTAATTTATTCGTCAACAACCTCGCTAGTTGAGGTTCAGCATGCGAGGGAACCAGAGCCTTAGCCCTATTGCAGGCTCTCGCGAATTGCAAAATGGACATATTATGCCCGTTAAATTTTGGGACTGTTTCCACGGCGTCCTTTAATTTGATCTGGGGTGATGGACCCTGGTCCGGAATATAATTATGTTTCAATGCCTCTGGAGTCTTATTGAAGTTTAATACCGGTTTTCTATCAAAACGAGAGGAAGCCGGTGTGGCAAAATTATCCGCGACTGGCGGGGGTGCAAGAAGTTTCTTCATCATTGCTTCGATACTTTGTATTTTATCGGAAAGACCCCTAAACGTGGGTTCGGATGATCCGGCATCTATGCCCGAATACGTTTTAGTTTCGCGGGTTTCCGCAATTCTCGCGGGCAAATTGTCTATTTCGGCTCGTTTCTCGCGTAATTTTTGTAGTTGTTCCATTATTTCGGCGGTCGCGATTTCTATAGCGCTTTTGGAAGGCCCCGCGTCTTGGTCTATCACGCAGGGGTCGTCGATATCGCCGTGTTCGGACATTTTAGGTTCGGTAAGGTCTGTTATTTTAGGGTGATTTAGGAGGTTTCCTATATTTAGGCGTCCGGCCGTAGCTATTCAAAATCTATGGTATTCTCTACCCGGGTAATTAGTGTCAAATCTGTTATGATTTTTCCTTATTCGACGGTAATGTTCTGTGCACGCGCCGTGACTATTAATAGGCTGTAATTTAAACAAAAGGTTTTTGCAACGAGGGCATTCAGGAAACGTATCGTTAAGTTGGTGGTAGTGTACTTGGTATATTTCATCTACCTCCACTGGGTTTGAATTAAAACAATTTAGACAAATTTTTCCGCCTTCCGTGGTCGTTGCTACACCTCCAGAAACACAAATCAACGCGTTTGAATCTGACAAAACGTCCCGCAGCCTGCGGCTTGGGTAATATAATGTACTTTGACTTTGGCGTGAATCGCACATGTCAGTTTATCAACGTCTTATGTCGCGTCTGGCAGTTTGTTTAAATTTCGTGATAAAAATATTAGTGACTCAATTTCTGTTTGAAAGGAAGTACCACTGTGTACACTCGACACAGTTGGTTGCGGGACGCGTTTGATATATCACGCTATTGCACCTTAGGCAATTAGGGAATGTATAAGGCCTTTGGCAGTAATGAATTTGATACTCTGTCACCGTTTCTGTTGAATTTAGTCGAGAGCAATGTAGGCAAATTTCGTCGCCTTCGTCATTTGTCGCTAATTTCCCGTGAACACAGATCACCCACTGTATGGATTCCGTCAACCTTTGTAATTGGCGGCTCTGGTATGCTGGTTTCCACAGGTTTACGCGTTCTAAGTACATAGGTAATAGCGGGATTTTGTGGGTACCGCGTCGCAGAGTCTATTTCTTACCGGCGGCAAACGTAAATCCCACCGCTGTCACCAAAAATATGTCACGTCCCGGGTGAGGTCTTTGGGGAACAATGACATGGAGGAGGGAAATCTCAGGCGCGAATCTTAAATCCTTCACTCTGAGGGGGTTGAGGGAACTCAGGCGCGAATCTTAAATCCTTCACACTGAGAGGTTTGAGGGAACTCAGGCGCGAATCTTGAATCCTTCACACTGAGGGTTTTGCGGGAACTCAGGCGCGAATCTTGAATCCTTCACACTGAGGGTTTTGCGGGAACTCAGGCGCGAATCTTAAATCCTTCACACTGAGAGTTTTGCAGGAACTCAGGCGCGAATCTTGAATCCTTCACACTGAGGGTTTTGCGGGAACTCAGGCGCGAATCTTAAATCCGTCACGCTAAGTATTTCTGGAGGCGATGAGGCGCGAATCTTAAATCCGTCACTCTAATCGACCTGGGAAGGTAAATGTACACTTAAAGAGCACCCGTTATAGTATTCCGTATTTGTTTTGATCTCGGTAATAGGATTTACCGTTGCATTAGTGTAAAAGAGACCTCGTTTAGTTCTTTTGTATATTGCACGGCTCATGCAGCAGTGTTTATATACACTGGGAATGCTCTCGCGAATCAGCTGTTGCGGCAGCTTGGTTTCGTTGGGAAGGTTTATGACTCGAGCACACACAATAATTAGAGACGTAGTTGAAAACAAATAAGTCTATTTGTTTTATCGAAACGTTTGTTAATGATAATGCTTGATATTCTTAGCATTAACGGATAACATTTATGTAAATGGCAGTTATTAACAATATAAGCATGTGAACATGAAATACATGAGAATAGGTCGATAATAATATATGAAATGCAATAGCGTTAACACAAGAAAATAATATGTGTAATAAGCGGTTATAAGACAAATATGAACAAAATAAGCATTAAGATGATAATAGAAAATAATAAATGAATAGCAATAAGCTTTAGAATGAGATAAATGTTATTAACATAAGGTAATGAATAAATTTATAATATAGAAAAGTGATAAGCGTTATTTATGTGTAGAAATATAATGAGGGTGATATTCCTTAATAATAGTAATTATAATGACTTACAATGGTTGTCGTAGCACTGAATCGAATACTTTTAATATTTAGCAGTATGATTGACACTTCGTCGATTGTTCTGCGAAGAAAGAGGACGAGGCTTCGCAGGACCTCGTATTTATATATTTTTACAGGAGTGATGCGGGGGTACGCGCGGTAGAGACCTTGACATAGCTTCAAAATAAGACGTAGTACGCCTTCCGGGGTTTTTACAAACGGTATGGTTATTAATAGACATATTTTTGTCACGTACGCCGAATATGCGTCGCAATTAGGTTTCTGGGGTTCTTATGACTGCGAAAGGAGATACTCAACTTGTCGAATGGATTTTGGGTATTTTATAGGAAAAGGGTTAGAGTGGCTTGGACTCTGTGAGTCGTAAAGAGGGGGTTGAGACGTGGTCTCGATTTAAGAGGGTTTTGTAACGAGGGGCTTGTTTGAATTCGTTTTGGGGAAAGGATTCGTGCCTCATAGGGCGAATAGGGGACGGAGTTTTGTAACGATCATCTCGTGATGGGGACCACTAAGGTACATCATCGAGGTGGAGTTTTGTAAAGATCATCTCGTGATGGGGACCACTAAGGTACATCATCGAGGTGGAGTTTTGTATCGATCATCTTGTGTTGGTGACCGCTAAGGTACAACATCAAGGTGATCAGCGATTGGGGAGATGGGGTAAGAGTTGAGTTTGAGATTTTGTTTTGTGGAACGATTTTGGGATTCATGAATAGATTTTGGAATAGGGCCGCGCGAAAAATGGTGGGACGTCACACTATCTTCGATTTTTTTGGATTTTTTTACAAATTTTAATTTTTATGAACGAAATTTTGGCAAATTTAATTGAAACTATCTTCGATTATTTTGAATTTTTTTACAAATTTTAATTTTTATGAACGAAATTTTAGCAAACTTAATTGAAACTATCTTCGATTTTTTTGGATTTTTTTACAAATTTTAATTTTTATGTACGACATTTTAGCAAATTTAATTGAAACTATCTTCGATTTTTTTGGATTTTTTTACAAATTTTAATTTTTATGAACGAAATTTTGGCAAATTTAATTGAAACTATCTTCGATTTTTTAGGATTTTTTTACAAATTTTATTTTTTATGAACGAAATTTTGGCAAATTTAATTGTAACTATCTTCGATTTTTTTGGATTTTTTTACAAATTTTAATTTTTATGAACTAAATTTTAGCAAATTTAATTGAAACAATCTTTGATTTTTTTGGATTTTCTTAAAATTTTAAGTTTTATGAACGAAATTTTAGCAAATTTAATTGAAACTATCTTCGATTATTTTGGATTTTTGTACAAATTTTAATTTTAATGAACGAAATTTTAGCAAATTTAATTGAAACTATCTTCGATTTTTTTTTATTTTTTTACAAATATTAATTTTTATGGACGACAGTTTAGCAAACTTAATTGAAACTATCTTCGATTTTTTTGGATTTTTTTACAAATTTTAATTTTTATGTACGACATTTTAGCAAATTTAATTGAAACTATCTTTGATTTTTTTGGATTTTTTTACAAATTTTAATTTTTATGAACGAAATTTTGGCAAATTTAATTGAAACTATTTTCGATTTTTTCGGATTTTTTTACAAATTTTATTTTTTATGAACGAAATTTTGGCAAATTTAATTGAAATTATCTCCGATTTTTTTGGATTTTTTTACAAATTTTAATTTTTATGAACGAAATTTTAGCAAACTTATTTGAAACTATCTTCGATTTTTTTGGATTTTTTTACAAATTTTAATTTTTATGTACGACATTTTAGCAAATTTAATTGAAACTATCTTCGATTTTTTTGGATTTTTTTACAAATTTTAATTTTTATGAACGAAATTTTGGCAAATTTAATTGAAACTATTTTCGATTTTTTTGGATTTTTTTACAAATTTTATTTTTTATGAACGAAATTTTGGCAAATTTAATTGAAACTATCTTCGATTTTTTTGGATTTTTTTACAAATTTTATTTTTTATGAACGAAAATTTAGCAAATTTAATTGAAACTATCTTCGATTTTTTTGGATTTTTTTTAAATTTTTATTTTTATGAACGAAATTTTAGCAAATGTAATTGAAACTATCTTCGTTTTTTTTGGATTTTTTTACAAATTTTTATTTTTATGAACGAAATTTTAGCAAATTTAATTGAAACTATCTTCGATTATTTTGAATTTTTTTACAAATTTTAATTTTTATGAACGAAATTTTAGCAAATTTAATTGAAACTATCTTCGATTTTTTTTTATTTTTTTACAAATATTAATTTTTATGGACAACAGTTTAGCAAATTTAATTGAAACTATCTTCGATTTTTTTGGATTTTTTTACAAATTTTAATTTTTATGAACGAAATTTTAGCAAATATAATTGAAAATATCTTTGATTTTTTTGGATTTTCTTAAAATTTTTAAGTTTTATGAACTAAATTTTACCAAGTTTAATTGAAAATATCTTTGATTTTTTTGGATTTTCTTAAAATTTTTAAGTTTTATGAACTAAATTTTACCAAATTTAATTTAAGCTATCTTCTATTTTTTTGGATTTTCTTCCAAATTTTAATTTTTATGAACTAAATTTTAGCAAATTTAATTGAAACTATCTTCGATTTTTTGGATTTTTTTACAAATTTTAATTTTTATGAACGAAATTTTATCAAATTTAATTGAAACTATCTTCGATTTTTTGGATTTTTTTACAAATATTAATTTTTATGGACGACATTTTAGCAAATTTAATTAAAACTATCTCCGATTTTTTTGGATTTTTTTACAAATTTTAATTTTTATGGACGAAATTTTAGCAAATTTAATTGAAACTATCTTCGATTTTTTTGGATTTTTTTACAAATATTAATTTTTATGGACGACATTTTAGCAAATTTAATTGAAACTATCTTTGATTTTTTGGATTTTCTTTAAATGTTTAAGTTTTATGAACTAAATTTTAGCAAATTCAATTTAAGCTATCTTATATTTTTTTGGATTTTCTTCCAAATTTTAATTTTTATGAACTAAATTTTAGCAAATTTAATTTAAGCTATCTTCTATTTTTTTGGATTTTCTCCCAAATTTTTATTTTTATGAACGAAATTTTGGCAAATTTAATTGAAACTATTTTCGATTTTTTTGGATTTTTTTACAAATTTTATTTTTTATGAACGAAATTTTGGCAAATTTAATTGAAACTATCTTCGATTTTTTTGGATTTTTTTACAAATTTTTAATTTTATGAACGAAATTTTAGCAAATTTAATTGAAACTATCTTCGATTATTTTGGATTTTTTTACAAATTTTAATTTTTATGTACGACATTTTAGCAAATTTAATTGAAACTATCTTTGATTTTTTTGGATTTTTTTACAAATTTTAATTTTTATGAACGAAATTTTGGCAAATTTAATTGAAACTATTTTCGATTTTTTCGGATTTTTTTACAAATTTTATTTTTTATGAACGAAATTTTGGCAAATTTAATTGAAACTATCTTCGATTTTTTTGGATTTTTTTACAAATTTTTATTTTTATGAACGAAATTTTAGCAAATTTAATTGAAACTATCTTCGATTATTTTGGATTTTTTTACAAATTTTAATTTTTATGGACGAAATTTTAGCAAATTTAATTGAAACTATCTTCGATTTTTTTGGATTTTTTTACAAATATTAATTTTTATGGACGACATTTTAGCAAATTTAATTGAAACTATCTTTGATTTTTTGGATTTTCTTTAAATGTTTAAGTTTTATGAACTAAATTTTAGCAAATTCAATTTAAGCTATCTTATATTTTTTTGGATTTTCTTCCAAATTTTAATTTTTATGAACTAAATTTTAGCAAATTTAATTTAAGCTATCTTCTATTTTTTTGGATTTTCTCCCAAATTTTTATTTTTATGAACGAAATTTTGGCAAATTTAATTGAAACTATTTTCGATTATTTTGGATTTTTTTACAAATTTTATTTTTTATGAACGAAATTTTGGCAAATTTAATTGAAACTATCTTCGATTTTTTTGGATTTTTTTACAAATTTTTAATTTTATGAACGAAATTTTAGCAAATTTAATTGAAACTATCTTCGATTATTTTGGATTTTTTTACAAATTTTAATTTTTATGTACGACATTTTAGCAAATTTAATTGAAACTATCTTTGATTTTTTTGGATTTTTTTACAAATTTTAATTTTTATGAACGAAATTTTGGCAAATTTAATTGAAACTATTTTCGATTTTTTCGGATTTTTTTACAAATTTTATTTTTTATGAACGAAATTTTGGCAAATTTAATTGAAACTATCTTCGATTTTTTTGGATTTTTTTACAAATTTTTATTTTTATGAACGAAATTTTAGCAAATTTAATTGAAACTATCTTCGATTATTTTGGATTTTTTTACAAATTTTAATTTTTATGGACGAAATTTTAGCAAATTTAATTGAAACTATCTTCGATTTTTTTGGATTTTTTTACAAATATTAATTTTTATGGACGACATTTTAGCAAATTTAATTGAAACTATCTTTGATTTTTTGGATTTTCTTTAAATTTTTAAGTTTTATGAACTAAATTTTAGCAAATTTAATTTAAGCTATCTTCTATTTTTTTGAATTTTCTTCCAAATTTTTATTTTTATGAACGAAATTTTATCAAATTTAATTGAAACTATCTTCGATTTTTTTGGATTTTTTTACTAATTTTTATTTTTATGAACGAAATTTTAGCAAATTTAATTGAAACTATCTTCGATTATTTTGGATTTTTTTACAAATATTAATTTTTATGGACGACATTTTAGCAAATTTAATTGAATCTATCTTTGATTTTTTGGATTTTCTTTAAATTTTTAAGTTTTATGAACTAAATTTTAGCAAATTTAATTTAAGCTATCTTCGATTTTTTTGAATTTTTTTTACAAATTTTAATTTTTATGAACGAAATTTTAGCAAATTTAATTGAAACTATCTTCGATTTTTTTGGATTTTTTTTAAATTTTTATTTTTATGAACGAAATTTTAGCAAATTTAATTGAAACTGTCTTCGATTTTTTTGGATTTTATTACAAATTTTTATTTTTATGAACGAAATTTTAGCAAATTTAATTGAAACTATCTTCGATTATTTTCGATTTTTTTACAAATTTTAATTTTTATGAACGTAATTTTATCAAATTTAATTAAAACTATCTTCGATTTTTTGGATTTTTTTACAAATATTAATTTTTATGGACGACATTTTAGCAAATTTAATTAAAATTATCTCCGATTTTTTTGGATTTTTTTACAAATTTTAATTTTTATGAACGAAATTTTAGCAAACTTATTTGAAACTATCTTCGATTTTTTTGGATTTTTTTACAAATTTTAATTTTTATGTACGACATTTTAGCAAATTTAATTGAAACTATCTTCGATTTTTTTGAATTTTTTTACAAATTTTAATTTTTATGAACGAAATTTTAGCAAACTTAATTGAAACTATCTTCGATTTTTTTGGATTTTTTTACAAATTTTAATTTTTATGTACGACATTTTAGCAAATTTAATTGAAACTATCTTCGATTTTTTTGGATTTTTTTACAAATTTTAATTTTTATGAACGAAATTTTGGCAAATGTAATTGAAACTATCTTCGATTTTTTTAGATTTTTTTACAAATTTTATTTTTTATGAACGAAATTTTGGCAAATTTAATTGTAACTATCTTCGATTTTTTTGGATTTTGTTACAAATTTTTATTTTTATGAACGAAATTTTAGCAAATTTAATTGAATCTATCTTTGATTTTTTGGATTTTCTTTAAATTTTTAAGTTTTATGAACTAAATTTTAGCAAATTTAATTTAAGCTATCTTCGATTTTTTTTGGATTTTCTTACAAATTTTAATTTTTATGAACGAAATTTTAGCAAATTTAATTGAAACTATCTTCGATTTTTTTGGATTTTTTTAAAATTTTTATTTTTATGAACGAAATTTAAGCAAATTTAATTGAAACAATCTTTGATTTTTTTGGATTTTCTTAAAATTTTTAATTTTTATGAACTTAATTTTTGCAAATTCAATTTAAGCTATCTTCTATTTTTTGGATTTTCTAACAAATTTTAATTTTTATGAACGAAATTTTAGCAAATTTAATTGAAACTATCATCGATTATTTTGGATTTTTTTAAAATTTTTATTTTTATGAACGAAATTTAAGCAAATTTAATTGAAACAATCTTTGATTTTTTTGGATTTTCTTAAAATTTTTATTTTTTATGAACTAAATTTTTGCAAATTTAATTTAAGCTATCTTCTATTTTTTGGATTTTTTTACAAATATTAATTTTTATGTACGACATTTTAGCAAATTTAATTGAAACTATCTTCGATTTTTTTGGATTTTTTTACAAATTTTAATTTTTATGAACGAAATTTAAGCAAACTTAATTGAAACTATCTTCGATTTTTTTGGATTTTCTTTAAATTTTTAAGTTTTATGAACTAAATTTTAGTAAATTTAATTTAAGCAATCTTCGATTTTTTTGAATTTTTTTACAAATTTTAATTTTTATGAACGAAATTTTAGCAAATTTAATTGAAACTATCTTCGATTTTTTTGGATTTTTTTAAATTTTTATTTTTATGAACGAAATTTTAGCAAATTTAATTGAAACTATCTTCGATTTTTTGGGATTTTTTTACAAATTTTAATTTTTATGAACGAAATTTTAGCAAACTTAATTGAAACTATCTTCGATTTTTTTGGATTTTTTTACAAATTTTAATTTTTATGTACGACATTTTAGCAAATTTAATTGAAACTATCTTCGATTTTTTTGGATTTTTTTACAAATTTTAATTTTTATGAACGAAATTTTGGCAAATTTAATTGAAACTATCTTCGATTTTTTTGGATTTTTTTACAAATTTTATTTTTTATGAACGAAATTTTGGCAAATTTAATTGTAACTATCTTCGATTTTTTTGGATTTTTTTACAAATTTTTATTTTTATGAACGAAATTTTAGCAAATTTAATTGAATCTATCTTTGATTTTTTGGATTTTCTTTAAATTTTTAAGTTTTATGAACTAAATTTTAACAAATTTAATTTAAGCTATCTTCGATTTTTTTTGGATTTTCTTACAAATTTTAATTTTTATGAACGAAATTTTAGCAAATTTAATTGTAACTATCTTCGATTTTTTTGGATTTTTTTACAAATTTTTATTTTTATGAACGAAATTTTAGCAAATTTAATTGAATCTATCTTTGATTTTTTGGATTTTCTTTAAATTTTTAAGTTTTATGAACTAAATTTTAGCAAATTTAATTTAAGCTATCTTCGATTTTTTTTGGATTTTCTTACAAATTTTAATTTTTATGAACGAAATTTTAGCAAACTTAATTGAAACTATCTTCGATTTTTTTGGATTTTTTTAAAATTTTTATTTTTATGAACGAAATTTAAGCAAATTTAATTGAAACAATCTTTGATTTTTTTGGATTTTCTTAAAATTTTTAATTTTTATGAACTAAATTTTTGCAAATTTAATTTAAGCTATCTTCTATTTTTTGGATTTTTTTACAAATATTAATTTTTATGTACGACATTTTAGCAAATTTAATTGAAACTATCTTCGATTTTTTTGGATTTTTTTACAAATTTTAATTTTTATGAACGAAATTTTAGCAAACTTAATTGAAACTATCTTCGATTTTTTTGGATTTTCTTTAAATTTTTAAGTTTTATGAACTAAATTTTAGCAAATTTAATTTAAGCTATCTTCGATTTTTTTGAATTTTTTTACAAATTTTAATTTTTATGAACGAAATTTTGGCAAATTTAATTGAAACTATTTTCGATTTTTTTACAAATTTTATTTTTTATGAACGAAATTTTGGCAAATTTAATTGAAACTATCTTCGATTTTTTTGGATTTTTTTACAAATTTTTAATTTTATGAACGAAATTTTAGCAAATTTAATTGAAACTATCTTCGATTATTTTGGATTTTTTTACAAATTTTAATTTTTATGGACGAAATTTTAGCAAATTTAATTGAAACTATCTTCGATTTTTTTGGATTTTTTTACAAATATTAATTTTTATGGACGACATTTTAGCAAATTTAATTGAAACTATCTTTGATTTTTTGGATTTTCTTTAAATTTTTAAGTTTTATGAACTAAATTTTAGCAAATTTAATTTAAGCTATCTTATATTTTTTTGGATTTTCTTCCAAATTTTAATTTTTATGAACGAAATTTTAGCAAACTTAATTGAAACTATCTTCGATTTTTTTGGATTTTTTTACAAATTTTAATTTTTATGTACGACATTTTAGCAAATTTAATTGAAACTATTGTCACGTCCCGGGTGAGGTCTTTGGGGAACAATGACATGGAGGAGGGAAATCTCAGGCGCGAATCTTAAATCCTTCACTCTGAGGGGGTTGAGGGAACTCAGGCGCGAATCTTAAATCCTTCACACTGAGAGGTTTGAGGGAACTCAGGCGCGAATCTTGAATCCTTCACACTGAGGGTTTTGCGGGAACTCAGGCGCGAATCTTGAATCCTTCACACTGAGGGTTTTGCGGGAACTCAGGCGCGAATCTTAAATCCTTCACACTGAGAGTTTTGCAGGAACTCAGGCGCGAATCTTGAATCCTTCACACTGAGGGTTTTGCGGGAACTCAGGCGCGAATCTTAAATCCGTCACGCTAAGTATTTCTGGAGGCGATGAGGCGCGAATCTTAAATCCGTCACTCTAATCGACCTGGGAAGGTAAATGTACACTTAAAGAGCACCCGTTATAGTATTCCGTATTTGTTTTGATCTCGGTAATAGGATTTACCGTTGCATTAGTGTAAAAGAGACCTCGTTTAGTTCTTTTGTATATTGCACGGCTCATGCAGCAGTGTTTATATACACTGGGAATGCTCTCGCGAATCAGCTGTTGCGGCAGCTTGGTTTCGTTGGGAAGGTTTATGACTCGAGCACACACAATAATTAGAGACGTAGTTGAAAACAAATAAGTCTATTTGTTTTATCGAAACGTTTGTTAATGATAATGCTTGATATTCTTAGCATTAACGGATAACATTTATGTAAATGGCAGTTATTAACAATATAAGCATGTGAACATGAAATACATGAGAATAGGTCGATAATAATATATGAAATGCAATAGCGTTAACACAAGAAAATAATATGTGTAATAAGCGGTTATAAGACAAATATGAACAAAATAAGCATTAAGATGATAATAGAAAATAATAAATGAATAGCAATAAGCTTTAGAATGAGATAAATGTTATTAACATAAGGTAATGAATAAATTTATAATATAGAAAAGTGATAAGCGTTATTTATGTGTAGAAATATAATGAGGGTGATATTCCTTAATAATAGTAATTATAATGACTTACAATGGTTGTCGTAGCACTGAATCGAATACTTTTAATATTTAGCAGTATGATTGACACTTCGTCGATTGTTCTGCGAAGAAAGAGGACGAGGCTTCGCAGGACCTCGTATTTATATATTTTTACAGGAGTGATGCGGGGGTACGCGCGGTAGAGACCTTGACATAGCTTCAAAATAAGACGTAGTACGCCTTCCGGGGTTTTTACAAACGGTATGGTTATTAATAGACATATTTTTGTCACGTACGCCGAATATGCGTCGCAATTAGGTTTCTGGGGTTCTTATGACTGCGAAAGGAGATACTCAACTTGTCGAATGGATTTTGGGTATTTTATAGGAAAAGGGTTAGAGTGGCTTGGACTCTGTGAGTCGTAAAGAGGGGGTTGAGACGTGGTCTCGATTTAAGAGGGTTTTGTAACGAGGGGCTTGTTTGAATTCGTTTTGGGGAAAGGATTCGTGCCTCATAGGGCGAATAGGGGACGGAGTTTTGTAACGATCATCTCGTGATGGGGACCACTAAGGTACATCATCGAGGTGGAGTTTTGTAAAGATCATCTCGTGATGGGGACCACTAAGGTACATCATCGAGGTGGAGTTTTGTATCGATCATCTTGTGTTGGTGACCGCTAAGGTACAACATCAAGGTGATCAGCGATTGGGGAGATGGGGTAAGAGTTGAGTTTGAGATTTTGTTTTGTGGAACGATTTTGGGATTCATGAATAGATTTTGGAATAGGGCCGCGCGAAAAATGGTGGGACGTCACACCTCCCCCCTTATATGAAGAAATGCGTAGCATTTCTTAACACAAGGTTCGGGTGTTTTGAAATGAGGCAAAATAAAATAAGATATGTGGATAATTTAAATGGTAATATCAAAAATAAAGTATGTGGAAATAACGAAAAAAAAATGTTTGGCCTATTTGGCGAGAGAGAGAAAAAATAAATAAAAGATATGATTTGATAATAAAGAAAAAACAGAATTCATCGTTAATGGTAGAAAAAAAAATGTATATATAATAAAATAAAAATAATGAATATATATATATATGTTTAAAATCTAATGGTTGGTGAACTATTTACAGGGTTTATATACAAGGAGAGGATAGGATTAAAGGAAGGAACTTTGGAGGGATTAATAGGGAAGAAATGAATACTCAAGGAGTTGGAAGGAGGGGTCGTCCAGAGTGAACGTGAGGTCGTGACCGCTTTGGTAGAGGTCATTGAACCACCTTAGAAACGCGGGTGTCAGCTCTGTGTGGTCTGGAACTCGAGTAGCTGACCCCGTGTCTAGGATCTCCACGACACCTGGGTAAGGAGGGATTGAGGAGGGGATCGGGATTTCGGAATAGGAGGGTTGGGGAGAGGATTGATATGGGATAGGAGGGGGGAGGAAGAGTACCTCCTCGTTTTCCGGAGGGCGAAATGGGGGCTGTGGGATGACAGCTGCTTGGTCCGTTGGTGTTGGCGGGGGGGAGTCGTCCAGGGTGATCACTTCCACTGCTGGTGTCGCTTCCCTGATGACGACTGTGGAGGTGACCTTCGGGAGGAGGGGTGAGGTGCTCCTTCCCTCTCTCGTGGCCTTTCGGCGCAGCCACTGAATGTGGGCCAACTGCCTTTTGAGGCCACCCCCTCTGGTCTTAGGCCTGTTAGGGTTGGGGGCCCTTTTGTGTGGCATTTTATGCTAAGAGGAAAGATAGATTAATATATGTTTTGGTATGTTTTTAGGGTCAACCGGGATCCTCGCGTAATCGACCAAGACGCGCTTTGTTCGCGTGTATAATTTTCGTTTTTCCTTTCCAGGCTATTTTCAAATTTTGTGAAGGGATAACTTCCAATATTGTATGCGGACCGGAGTATTGGTCTCCAAATTTCCCTTTCTTCGGTTCTATTAACACGAAGACAGGGTCGCCCGGTTTAAAAGTCTCTTCGTTTATATGTCGATCATAATACCTTTTATATCGAAGTTTTGATTGGTTTAAATTTTCCGCAGCGGCGGTTTGTAATTCTTGCACCCTTGTACTCAAGTTCGAGAGGTATTGATTATAGGTTTCGTTTTCGAAGTCTTCGGGTACTCTTTTTCGGCTGGGTACCCGGGCTATTTTCCCGAATACTAATTCGTGTGGAGTGTAACCAGTGCCCTCGTGGACGCTGGTATTATAAGAAAACGCGGCCAAGTCGGTCCATTCGTCCCAGTCATCGTATTTATTGATATACATTTTTAGGTATTCTGTTAGAACTATATGCGATCGCTCTAAAGAGCCATTTGTCTGTGGGTGAAAGGCCGTGGTTCGAAATTGTTCGATTTTAAATTTTTGTGCAATAGTTTTCATGAATCTACTGGTGAAATTTGCTCCTTGGTCGGTGAGAATGGCTCTAGGAGCTCCGAATTGACATATAAATTTTTTAATGAACGCATCCGCGATTTTTATTGATGTCGACTGTGTAAGGGGTACGCACACGAAATATTTTGTCAATAAATCTTGGATCGTTAGTATGTATGTATTTCCCTTTCTGGTAGTAGGTAACGGTCCTACTATATCTAATGCTACTTTATCAAAGGCGCGTCCAGGAGTGTCGGTAAGAATCATTGGTTGCCTGGTTTTAACACGAACGAGTTTCTTCCGCTGGCAGTCTTCGCACTTTCGAATATAATCTTCAACGGCTTTCTTCATTCCTTTCCAAAAATAATGGTGTCTAATTCGGTTATAAGTTTTAGTTACTCCTTTATGTCCAGCTAATGCAGACGCGTGATTTTCTGTAATTATGTTTTGTCTCTTTGACTCTTCGGGAATTTGAACTATTTGTAAACATATTGTGACCTCGATATCCTCTTCGTCAACGGTTTCGAGAATGTCCGTAATGATATCTTGCCAGGTCAATTGATCGATATTTGTTGTTTTGGCTATGCTAAATGAATATATTACGAGTTCTTTTATTGTCATTTTAAGGGAAGATAGAGCTTCACCCCAAGTTGTCGTGGTTAGGGGAGTATTCTGCGTTTCTTTTATGACTAGCCCGATGAGAATTCGTCCCTTATTACATGTTACATGGGCCTTTCCCAAAGTGAGTTCGTTCACTTCTTCTAATGCTCCAGTTTCTATTAGTTGTTTGGCTCCATTGTCGCAAGGTTTCCCATCTGCGCTTAAGAAGAAGACAAGCGTTTCTTTTCGTAAAGACAACGGGTCGCGACTGATTATTGGTACTGTCCTAATGTCCCTATCGGGATCCGCTTCGTACGTTTCTTCCGGGGAATCGTTTAGCTCAATTAACGATGATTCTGAATCAGTAGTTGATTCGTTTGATGCGTTAGATTCTATTTCGGAATCAGAGTCTTCCAGTTCCAGTGGTATTGGAGATTGAGGAGGTGGAACGGTTTGACATGGAATATTTGATTCCTGTTCTTCTTCTTTTTGGTTTTCCTCATCTATGCCACTCATGGGTTCTGGTGCGTTTACTGGGGAGACGTCGGGTGGCATTATTACAGGTGTTGGTGTTTTGCGCACTTTTCGGTGTGGTTGGATCCTCGTGGGCTTTGCCTTTGGGCGCTTGTTAGTTTCTTTGGTAGTTCGAAGCTTTTTACTGGGCACCCACTCATCATCAGTTTCCTCTCGCGGTCGTATGGGACACGCTCTCTTTACAGGGGGATTACGAGACAACGCGTCTGCAAGTTTATTGCTTTTTCCCGGTTGATAACGAATTTCGTAGTCGTATTCCGCTAATTTTAAGCGCCACCTAACGAGACGTGACGTTGGGTCTTTTACTCTATGTAACCAGGTTAAGGGTTGGTGGTCAGTATATAAAATAAATTTCTTCCCATATAGATAGGGTCGGAAATGCCTAACGCAATACACAATGGCTAGGAGTTCCTTTTCTATGGTTGCATAGTTTATCTCTGCTTTATTCAAGAGACGAGAGGCATAGGCGATTGGTAATTCTTTTCCATCGATATTTTGACTTAATATTCCTCCTATAGCAAATTCGGAAGCGTCAGTGGTAACATGAAATTCTAGGTCAAAATTCGGATATTGCAGGATAGGTTCTTTCTGCAATTCTAATCTTAAGTGGTCGAAAGCTGTTTTCTGGGACGGCCCCCACTCGAATATGGTGTCCTTCTTCAATAGTTGGGTTAACGGACGAGCTATTTTAGAAAAGTCTGGGATAAATTTCCTATAATATCCGGTTAGACCAAGGAATTGTTTGATTCCTTTTGGTGTACTTGGTGCCGGGTAATTTCGAACAGCTTCAATTTTTCCTGGATCCGGTTTTACCCCTTGCTCTGTGATTATGTGACCCAAATATACGACTTCTTTGTGCAGAAATTTACACTTTGAAGGTTGAAGTTTAAGGTTCGCCTCTCTCAGGCGTTGAGCGAGTTTTTTAAATTTAATCAGGTGTTCCGTGAGGGAACTCGCATAAAGGACTATATCGTCCAAATAAACAAACATTTCCGTGCCTTGGAGTCCTGTAAGTGTGTGATCCATTAAGCGTTGGAAAGTTGCTGGTGCGTTACATAATCCAAACGGCATTCTGACAAACTCGTAATGTCCATGAGGTGTAGAAAAAGCCGTTTTAGGTGCATCTTCCGGTTTCATAAGGATTTGATGAAATCCAGAAGCTAGGTCAAATACGGAGAAGTATTTTGCTCCTCCTAATTGGTCCAGTATTTCATTAATGTTTGGAAGTGGGTATGCGTCAGGAACGGTTTTTTCGTTTAAATCCCTGAAGTCAATTACCATTCTCCACAAGAGTTCCCCATCAGGTCCCGGTTTTTTGGAGACGATCCAAATAGGTGAGTTGTAAGGTGATAATGATGGCTTTATTATTTCGTTTTCTAGTAAATTCTTTACCTGTTTGTCAATTTCTTTCTTATGTACAGGAGGGAAGCGATATTGTTTAGTATTTACAGGCACTGGGTCCGTTGTTTGGATCCCATGTTGGATAGCGTTTGTATGGCCTAACTTCTCATCTGGTAAATGGAAGAGGTCGTGGTATTTACATAAAATTCTTTGGACATGAAGTTTTTCTTCCGGATTCATATGTTCCATTGAAATTAACTTAAGCACTTGTTCCATTCGTGTTGCGGTTTCTTCAGAAATTGTTTGTATTTCCTCACCCGACGCCATAGTTAGAGACTCCTGGAATTCTAGGGGACGGGTTGTTTCGGCATAATGCCTTGGGGATGAGAGCGAGTGTACCTTCGCGGATACCTCTGAATGATGGATCGACGGATCCTGGGGAAAGAGGGGCTTGATAGGAGTGACGTATTTAGACGTCTTAGTCTCTTTCGGTCGTCTTTGTTTGGGTTCTGGGATCACAATTTCGAATTCTTCCAATTCAACAGTAGGTACAGTGATTGTTGTGTCCACTTCATTAGAATTTATAATTTGTAAGTACGCTTTGCCGTCCTGATTACGGACGAGGGCATTACCTGCATGAATTCCGGTACCTAATTCTAATCTAGGTAAATATCCTTCCTTTACATTTGAATTTGATATATTTACAAAGCAAACTGTTTTTGATCTAGCGGGTAGCGCGAGTTGAGCCTTATTTACAAACGGAATAGAGTTTCCGTGGAAGTCTAACTCTTCCTTGGAGTAGTGTATCGAGACATTCTGTTTACTAAAGAATTCCGTACCTAATATTCCTTGTGGTTTAATTGGGAAGTCGTTTTTGACTACATGAAACGTGACGTCGTCGCCCAAAAGGGTTATCCTGACTGTGCCAAGCGTGGGGACGGGGTCCGGAGAGATGCCTTTGAGTAATAGTTGGTTTTTCGTGTCTATCTCTTGAGGTAACTTTACGGCTTGGATTTTCAATAAGTTCACCTCAGACCCAGTGTCAATCATTAATTCAGGTGTAGTCTCGAAGTCGGGGGAGGGAATCATTACGGACGGAGCTTCTTTAACGGTATTCACCCATGCGGTAGCGATTCTAGTTTGGTTAATTCCGGTTCCGCTTGTATTGTTATCGAACGCGTTGCTGCTTGGCCCGTTCCACGGTACGCGTCCGCTGTTGACCGTAGGGGCAAAGCGTTTCCCGAGTCTCGTTCCTGAGAGGTTCCAGGGTTTCCCTCATTACGATTAAACATGCGTTTTCTACATTCGGAGATTAAATGTCCTGGTTTTTTGCAGTATGCACAAATACGTAATTCCGTAGGCCTTGAGGGAGGAGGTCGGTTTTTGTCCCAGTAAGGGAGCAAAGGGTTTGGTGCTTGACTACCATATCCTGTAACGCGATTTGGGGGATTCCTCTCGAGGGGTTGCGAAGCGGTATTTTGATTATTTCGGCAGGTCCGCGCATCGTGTCCTGTTTTATTACAGATTTGGCACGTTGGTTTGGGAGCTTTTTGCTCTGAAAATCTTAGGCGGTCTCTTTCTATTTTCTTATCTACGAATACGGCTAACTCAAAAGCTTCATCGAGCGTTTCGAAATTATTTTGGAGTAGTCTATTTCGTATATATGGAGGAAGACCATCCACGAACGAATCCAACGTCAAACGATCTATATCTTCGAGGTGATTTTGTGTAAGGTCACGATAATACTCGCTGTCCTCTTCCAAAATAGCGAATCGGAGATCCTTAACGCGTGAAATATATTCCAACATGTGTTCGTTGGTTCCCTTAATAACGTTGGCAAGTTCTCCGCGATAGTGGTCCGACGTTTTCGCAGGGGAGAAGGTGCGTTTTAATTGTTTTATCAAGTCGTTTACGGAGTCGAAGACCCGATCCTCAACCGCCAAGTATGCATGATCTTGTAATTTATTCGTCAACAACCTCGCTAGTTGAGGTTCAGCATGCGAGGGAACCAGAGCCTTAGCCCTATTGCAGGCTCTCGCGAATTGCAAAATGGACATATTATGCCCGTTAAATTTTGGGACTGTTTCCACGGCGTCCTTTAATTTGATCTGGGGTGATGGACCCTGGTCCGGAATATAATTATGTTTCAATGCCTCTGGAGTCTTATTGAAGTTTAATACCGGTTTTCTATCAAAACGAGAGGAAGCCGGTGTGGCAAAATTATCCGCGACTGGCGGGGGTGCAAGAAGTTTCTTCATCATTGCTTCGATACTTTGTATTTTATCGGAAAGACCCCTAAACGTGGGTTCGGATGATCCGGCATCTATGCCCGAATACGTTTTAGTTTCGCGGGTTTCCGCAATTCTCGCGGGCAAATTGTCTATTTCGGCTCGTTTCTCGCGTAATTTTTGTAGTTGTTCCATTATTTCGGCGGTCGCGATTTCTATAGCGCTTTTGGAAGGCCCCGCGTCTTGGTCTATCACGCAGGGGTCGTCGATATCGCCGTGTTCGGACATTTTAGGTTCGGTAAGGTCTGTTATTTTAGGGTGATTTAGGAGGTTTCCTATATTTAGGCGTCCGGCCGTAGCTATTCAAAATCTATGGTATTCTCTACCCGGGTAATTAGTGTCAAATCTGTTATGATTTTTCCTTATTCGACGGTAATGTTCTGTGCACGCGCCGTGACTATTAATAGGCTGTAATTTAAACAAAAGGTTTTTGCAACGAGGGCATTCAGGAAACGTATCGTTAAGTTGGTGGTAGTGTACTTGGTATATTTCATCTACCTCCACTGGGTTTGAATTAAAACAATTTAGACAAATTTTTCCGCCTTCCGTGGTCGTTGCTACACCTCCAGAAACACAAATCAACGCGTTTGAATCTGACAAAACGTCCCGCAGCCTGCGGCTTGGGTAATATAATGTACTTTGACTTTGGCGTGAATCGCACATGTCAGTTTATCAACGTCTTATGTCGCGTCTGGCAGTTTGTTTAAATTTCGTGATAAAAATATTAGTGACTCAATTTCTGTTTGAAAGGAAGTACCACTGTGTACACTCGACACAGTTGGTTGCGGGACGCGTTTGATATATCACGCTATTGCACCTTAGGCAATTAGGGAATGTATAAGGCCTTTGGCAGTAATGAATTTGATACTCTGTCACCGTTTCTGTTGAATTTAGTCGAGAGCAATGTAGGCAAATTTCGTCGCCTTCGTCATTTGTCGCTAATTTCCCGTGAACACAGATCATCCACTGTATGGATTCCGTCAACCTTTGTAATTGGCGGCTCTGGTATGCTGGTTTCCACAGGTTTACGCGTTCTAAGTACATAGGTAATAGCGGGATTTTGTGGGTACCGCGTCGCAGAGTCTATTTCTTACCGGCGGCAAACGTAAATCCCACCGCTGTCACCAAAAATATGTCACGTCCCGGGTGAGGTCTTTGGGGAACAATGACATGGAGGAGGGAAATCTCAGGCGCGAATCTTAAATCCTTCACTCTGAGGGGGTTTGAGGGAACTCAGGCGCGAATCTTAAATCCTTCACACTGAGGGTTTTGCGGGAACTCAGGCGCGAATCTTGAATCCTTCACACTGAGGGTTTTGCGGGAACTCAGGCGCGAATCTTAAATCCTTCACTCTGAGGGTTTTGCGGGAACTCAGGCGCGAATCTTGAATCCGTCACACTGAGGGTTTTGAGGGACTCAGGCGCGAATCTTGAATCCGTCACACTGAGGGTTTTGAGGGACTCAGGCGCGAATCTTGAATCCGTCACACTGAGGGTCTGGAAGGAACTCAGGCGCGAATCTTGAATCCAGCACGCTGAGGGTTTTGAGGGACTCAGGCGCGAATATTAAATCCGTCACGCTAAGTGTTTCTGGAGGCGATCAGGCGCGAATCTTAAATCCTTCACTCTAATCGACCTGGGAAGGTAAATGTACACTTAAAGAGCACCCGTTATAGTACTCCGTATTTGTTTTGGTTTACGAGATAGGATTTACCGTTGCATTAGTGTAAAAGAGACCTCGTTTAGTTCTTTTGTATATTGCACGGCTCATGCAGCAGTGTTTATATACACTGGGAATGCTCTCGCGAATCAGCTGTTGCGGCAGCTTGGTTTCGATGGGAAGGTTTATGACTCGAGCACACACAATAATTAGAGACGTAGTTGAAAACAAATAAGTCTATTTGTTTTATCGGAACGTTTGTTAATGATAATGCTTGATATTCTTAGCATTAACGGATAACATTTATGTAAATGGCAGTTATTAACAATATAAGCATGTGAACATGAAATACATGAGAATAGGTCGATAATAATATATGAAATGCAATAGCGTTAACACAAGAAAATAATATGTGTAATAAGCGGTTATAAGACAAATATGAACAAAATAAGCATTAAGATGATAATAGAAAATAATAAATGAATAGCAACAAGCTTTAGAATGAGATAAATGTTATTAACATAAGGTAATGAATAAAATTTATAATATAGAAAAGTGATAAGCGTTATTTATGTGTAGAAATATAATGAGGGTGATATTCCTTAATAATAGTAATTATAATGACTTACAATGGTTGTCGTAGCACTGAATTGAACACTTTTAATATTTAGCAGTAATGATGAATACTTTGGATGACACTTCGTCAATTGTTCTGCGGAGAAAGAGGACGAGGCTTCGCAGGACCTCGTATTTATATATTTTTACAGGAGTGATGCGGGGGTACGCGCGGTAGAGACCTTGACATAGTTTCAAAATAAGACGTAGTACGACTTCCGGGGTTTTTACAAACGGTATGGTTATTAATAGACATATTTTTGTCACGTACGCCGAATATGCGTCGCAATTAGGTTTCTGGGGTTCTTATGACTGCGAAAGGAGATACTCAACTTGTCGAATGGATTTTGGGTATTTTATAGGAAAAGGGTTAGAGTGGCTTGGACTCTGTGAGTCGTAAAGAGGGGGTTGAGACGTGGTCTCGATTTAAGAGGGTTTTGTAACGAGGGGCTTGTTTGAATTCGTTTTGGGGAAAGGATTCGTGCCTCATAGGGCGAATAGGGGACGGAGTTTTGTAACGATCATCTCGTGATGGGGACCACTAAGGTACATCATCGAGGTGGAGTTTTGTAAAGATCATCTCGTGATGGGGACCACTAAGGTACATCATCGAGGTGGAGTTTTGTATCGATCATCTTGTGTTGGTGACCGCTAAGGTACAACATCAAGGTGATCAGCGATTGGGGAGATGGGGTAAGAGTTGAGTTTGAGATTTTGTTTTGTGGAACGATTTTGGGATTCATGAATAGATTTTGGAATAGGGCCGCGCGAAAAATGGTGGGACATCACAGTTTTAATTAAATTTGCTAAAATTTAGTTCTTAAAAATTAAAATTTGTAAGAAAATCCAAAAAAATCGAAGACAGCATAAATTAAATTTGATAAAATTTCGGTCATAAAAATTAAAATTTGTAAAAATATCCAAAAAATCGATGAAAGTTTCAAATAAATTTGATAAAATTTCGTTCATAAAAATTAAAATTTTTAAAAAAATAAAAAAAAATCGAAGATAGTTTCAAATAAATTTGCTAAAATTTCGTTCATAAAAATAAAAATTTGTAAAAAAATTCAAAAAAATCGAAGATAGTATCAATTAAATTTGCTAAAATTTCGTTCATAAAAATAAAAATTTGTAAAAAAATAAAAAAAAATCGAAGATAGTTTCAATTAAATTTGCTAAAATTTCGTTCATAAAATTAAAATTTGTAAAAAAATCCAAAAAAATCGAAGATAGTTTCAATTAAATTTGATAAAATTTCGTTCATAAAAATTAATATTTGTAAAAAAATCAAAATATCGAAAATAGTTTGAATTAAATTTGCTGAAGTTTAGTTCATAAAAATTAAAATTTGTAAGAAAATCCAAAAAAATCGAAGACAGCTTAAATTAAATTTGCTAAAATTTAGTTCATAATACTTAAAAATTTTAAGAAAATCCAAAAAAATCGAAGATAGTTTGAATTAAATTTGATAAAGTTTAGTTCATAAAAATAAAAATTTGTAAGAAAATCCAAAAAAATCGAAGACAGCTTAAATTAAATTTGCTAAAATTTAGTTCATAAAACTTAAAAATTTTATGAAAATCCAAAAAAATCGAAGATAGTTTCAATTAAATTTGCTAAAATTTCGTTCATAAAAATTAAAATTTGTAAAAAAATCATAAAAATCGAAGATAGTTTTAATTAAATTTGCTAAAATTTAGTTCTTAAAAATTAAAATTTGTAAGAAAATCCAAAAAAAATCGAAGACAGCATAAATTAAATTTGATAAAATTTCGTTCATAAAAATTAAAATTTGTAAAAAAATCATAAAAATCGAAGATAGTTTTAATTAAATTTGCTAAAATTTAGTTCATAAAAATTAAAATTTGTAAGAAAATCCAAAAAAATCGAAGATAGTTTCAATTAAATTTGCTAAAATTTCGTTCATAAAAATTAAAATTTGTAAAAAAAAACCAAAAAATCGAAGATAGTTTCAATTAAATTTGCTAAAATTTCGTTCATAAAAATAAAAATTTGTAAAAAAATAAAAAAAAATCGAAGATAGTTTCAATTAAATTTGCTAAAATTTCGTTCATAAAATTAAAATTTGTAAAAAAATCCAAAAAAATCGAAGATAGTTTCAATTAAATTTGATAAAATTTCGTTCATAAAAATTAATATTTGTAAAAAAATCAAAATATCGAAAATAGTTTGAATTAAATTTGCTGAAGTTTAGTTCATAAAAATTAAAATTTGTAAGAAAATCCAAAAAAATCGAAGACAGCTTAAATTAAATTTGCTAAAATTTAGTTCATAATACTTAAAAATTTTAAGAAAATCCAAAAAAATCGAAGATAGTTTGAATTAAATTTGATAAAGTTTAGTTCATAAAAATAAAAATTTGTAAGAAAATCCAAAAAAATCGAAGACAGCTTAAATTAAATTTGCTAAAATTTAGTTCATAAAACTTAAAAATTTTATGAAAATCCAAAAAAATCGAAGATAGTTTCAATTAAATTTGCTAAAATTTCGTTCATAAAAATTAAAATTTGTAAAAAAATCATAAAAATCGAAGATAGTTTTAATTAAATTTGCTAAAATTTAGTTCTTAAAAATTAAAATTTGTAAGAAAATCCAAAAAAAATCGAAGACAGCATAAATTAAATTTGATAAAATTTCGTTCATAAAAATTAAAATTTGTAAAAAAATCATAAAAATCGAAGATAGTTTTAATTAAATTTGCTAAAATTTAGTTCATAAAAATTAAAATTTGTAAGAAAATCCAAAAAAATCGAAGATAGTTTCAATTAAATTTGCTAAAATTTCGTTCATAAAAATTAAAATTTGTAAAAAAAACCAAAAAATCGAAGATAGTTTCAATTAAATTTGCTAAAATTTCGTTCATAAAAAAAAAATTTGTAAAAAAATCCAAAAAAATCGAAGATAGTTTCAATTAAATTTGCTAAAATTTCGTTCATAAAAATTAAAATTTGTAAAAAAAACCAAAAAATCGAAGATAGTTTCAAATAAATTTGCTAAAATTTCGTTCATAAAAATAAAAATTTGTAAAAAAATTCAAAAAAATCGAAGATAGTTTCAATTAAATTTGCTAAAATTTCGTTCATAAAAATAAAAATTTGCAAAAAAATCCAAAAAAATCGAAGATAGTTTCAATTAAATTTGCTAAAATTTCGTTCATAAAAATAAAAATTTGCAAAAAAATCCAAAAAAATCGAAGATAGTTTGAATTAAATTTGCTAAAGTTTAGTTCATAAAAATAAAAATTTGTAAGAAAATCCAAAAAAATCGAAGACAGCTTAAATTAAATTTGCTAAAATTTAGTTCATAAAACTTAAAAATTTTATGAAAATCCAAAAAAATCGAAGATAGTTTCAATTAAATTTGCTAAAATTTCGTTCATAAAAAAAAAATTTGTAAAAAAATCCAAAAAAATCGAAGATAGTTTCAATTAAATTTGCTAAAATTTCGTTCATAAAAATTAAAATTTGTAAAAAAAACCAAAAAATCGAAGATAGTTTCAAATAAATTTGCTAAAATTTCGTTCATAAAAATAAAAATTTGTAAAAAAATTCAAAAAAATCGAAGATAGTTTCAATTAAATTTGCTAAAATTTCGTTCATAAAAATAAAAATTTGCAAAAAAATCCAAAAAAATCGAAGATAGTTTCAATTAAATTTGCTAAAATTTCGTTCATAAAAATAAAAATTTGCAAAAAAATCCAAAAAAATCGAAGATAGTTTGAATTAAATTTGCTAAAGTTTAGTTCATAAAAATAAAAATTTGTAAAAAAATCAAAATATCGAAAATAGTTTGAATTAAATTTGCTGAAGTTTAGTTCATAAAAATTAAAATTTGTAAGAAAATCCAAAAAAATCGAAGACAGCTTAAATTAAATTTGCTAAAATTTAGTTCATAAAACTTAAAAATTTTATGAAAATCCAAAAAAATCGAAGATAGTTTCAATTAAATTTGCTAAAATTTCGTTCATAAAAAAAAAATTTGTAAAAAAATCCAAAAAAATCGAAGATAGTTTCAATTAAATTTGCTAAAATTTCGTTCATAAAAATTAAAATTTGTAAAAAAATCATAAAAATCGAAGATAGTTTTAATTAAATTTGCTAAAATTTAGTTCTTAAAAATTAAAATTTGTAAGAAAATCCAAAAAAATCGAAGACAGCATAAATTAAATTTGATAAAATTTCGGTCATAAAAATTAAAATTTGTAAAAAAATCCAAAAAATCGATGAAAGTTTCAAATAAATTTGATAAAATTTCGTTCATAAAAATTAAAATTTTTAAAAAAATCAAAAAAAATCGAAGATAGTTTCAAATAAATTTGCTAAAATTTCGTTCATAAAAATAAAAATTTGTAAAAAAATTCAAAAAAATCGAAGATAGTATCAATTAAATTTGCTAAAATTTCGTTCATAAAAATAAAAATTTGTAAAAAAATAAAAAAAAATCGAAGATAGTTTCAATTAAATTTGCTAAAATTTCGTTCATAAAATTAAAATTTGTAAAAAAATCCAAAAAATCGAAGATAGTTTCAATTAAATTTGATAAAATTTCGTTCATAAAAATTAATATTTGTAAAAAAATCAAAATATCGAAAATAGTTTGAATTAAATTTGCTGAAGTTTAGTTCATAAAAATTAAAATTTGTAAGAAAATCCAAAAAAATCGAAGACAGCTTAAATTAAATTTGCTAAAATTTAGTTCATAATACTTAAAAATTTTAAGAAAATCCAAAAAAATCGAAGATAGTTTGAATTAAATTTGATAAAGTTTAGTTCATAAAAATAAAAATTTGTAAGAAAATCCAAAAAAATCGAAGACAGCTTAAATTAAATTTGCTAAAATTTAGTTCATAAAACTTAAAAATTTTATGAAAATCCAAAAAAATCGAAGATAGTTTCAATTAAATTTGCTAAAATTTCGTTCATAAAAATTAAAATTTGTAAAAAAATCATAAAAATCGAAGATAGTTTTAATTAAATTTGCTAAAATTTAGTTCTTAAAAATTAAAATTTGTAAGAAAATCCAAAAAAAAATCGAAGACAGCATAAATTAAATTTGATAAAATTTCGTTCATAAAAATTAAAATTTGTAAAAAAATCATAAAAATCGAAGATAGTTTTAATTAAATTTGCTAAAATTTAGTTCTTAAAAATTAAAATTTGTAAGAAAATCCAAAAAAATCGAAGACAGCATAAATTAAATTTGATAAAATTTCGTTCATAAAAATTAAAATTTGTAAAAAAATCAAAAAAATCGAAGATAGTTTGAATTAAATTTGCTAAAGTTTAGTTCATAAAAATAAAAATTTGTAAGAAAATCCAAAAAAATCGAAGACAGCTTAAATTAAATTTGCTAAAATTTAGTTCATAAAACTTAAAAATTTTATGAAAATCCAAAAAAATCGAAGATAGTTTCAATTAAATTTGCTAAAATTTCGTTCATAAAAAAAAATTTGTAAAAAAATCCAAAAAAATCGAAGATAGTTTCAATTAAATTTGCTAAAATTTCGTTCATAAAAATTAAAATTTGTAAAAAAAACCAAAAAATCGAAGATAGTTTCAAATAAATTTGCTAAAATTTCGTTCATAAAAATAAAAATTTGTAAAAAAATTCAAAAAAATCGAAGATAGTTTCAATTAAATTTGCTAAAATTTCGTTCATAAAAATAAAAATTTGCAAAAAAATCCAAAAAAATCGAAGATAGTTTCAATTAAATTTGCTAAAATTTCGTTCATAAAAATAAAAATTTGCAAAAAAATCCAAAAAAATCGAAGATAGTTTGAATTAAATTTGCTAAAGTTTAGTTCATAAAAATAAAAATTTGTAAAAAAATCAAAATATCGAAAATAGTTTGAATTAAATTTGCTGAAGTTTAGTTCATAAAAATTAAAATTTGTAAGAAAATCCAAAAAAATCGAAGACAGCTTAAATTAAATTTGCTAAAATTTAGTTCATAAAACTTAAAAATTTTATGAAAATCCAAAAAAATCGAAGATAGTTTCAATTAAATTTGCTAAAATTTCGTTCATAAAAAAAAAATTTGTAAAAAAATCCAAAAAAATCGAAGATAGTTTCAATTAAATTTGCTAAAATTTCGTTCATAAAAATTAAAATTTGTAAAAAAATCATAAAAATCGAAGATAGTTTTAATTAAATTTGCTAAAATTTAGTTCTTAAAAATTAAAATTTGTAAGAAAATCCAAAAAAATCGAAGACAGCATAAATTAAATTTGATAAAATTTCGGTCATAAAAATTAAAATTTGTAAAAAAATCCAAAAAATCGATGAAAGTTTCAAATAAATTTGATAAAATTTCGTTCATAAAAATTAAAATTTTTAAAAAAATCAAAAAAAATCGAAGATAGTTTCAAATAAATTTGCTAAAATTTCGTTCATAAAAATAAAAATTTGTAAAAAAATTCAAAAAAATCGAAGATAGTATCAATTAAATTTGCTAAAATTTCGTTCATAAAAATAAAAATTTGTAAAAAAATAAAAAAAAATCGAAGATAGTTTCAATTAAATTTGCTAAAATTTCGTTCATAAAATTAAAATTTGTAAAAAAATCCAAAAAAATCGAAGATAGTTTCAATTAAATTTGATAAAATTTCGTTCATAAAAATTAATATTTGTAAAAAAATCAAAATATCGAAAATAGTTTGAATTAAATTTGCTGAAGTTTAGTTCATAAAAATTAAAATTTGTAAGAAAATCCAAAAAAATCGAAGACAGCTTAAATTAAATTTGCTAAAATTTAGTTCATAATACTTAAAAATTTTAAGAAAATCCAAAAAAATCGAAGATAGTTTGAATTAAATTTGATAAAGTTTAGTTCATAAAAATAAAAATTTGTAAGAAAATCCAAAAAAATCGAAGACAGCTTAAATTAAATTTGCTAAAATTTAGTTCATAAAACTTAAAAATTTTATGAAAATCCAAAAAAATCGAAGATAGTTTCAATTAAATTTGCTAAAATTTCGTTCATAAAATTAAAATTTGTAAAAAAATCCAAAAAAATCGAAGATAGTTTCAATTAAATTTGATAAAATTTCGTTCATAAAAATTAATATTTGTAAAAAAATCAAAATATCGAAAATAGTTTGAATTAAATTTGCTGAAGTTTAGTTCATAAAAATTAAAATTTGTAAGAAAATCCAAAAAAATCGAAGACAGCTTAAATTAAATTTGCTAAAATTTAGTTCATAAAACTTAAAAATTTTAAGAAAATCCAAAAAAATCGAAGATAGTTTGAATTAAATTTGATAAAGTTTAGTTCATAAAAATAAAAATTTGTAAGAAAATCCAAAAAAATCGAAGACAGCTTAAATTCAATTTGCTAAAATTTAGTTCATAAAACTTAAAAATTTTATGAAAATCCAAAAAAATCGAAGATAGTTTCAATTAAATTTGCTAAAATTTCGTTCATAAAAATTATAATTTGTAAAAAAATCATAAAAATCGAAGATAGTTTTAATTAAATTTGCTAAAATTTAGTTCTTAAAAATTAAAATTTGTAAGAAAATGCAAAAAAAATCGAAGACCGCATAAATTAAATTTGATAAAATTTCGTTCATAAAAATTAAAATTTGTAAAAAAATCATAAAAATCGAAGATAGTTTTAATTAAATTTGCTAAAATTTAGTTCATAAAAATTAAAATTTGTAAGAAAATCCAAAAAAATCGAAGATAGTTTCAATTAAATTTGCTAAAATTTCGTTCATAAAAATAAAAATTTGTACAAAAATAAAAAAAAATCGAAGATAGTTTCAATTAAATTTGCTAAAATTTCGTTCATAAAAAAAAAATTTGTAAAAAAATCCAAAAAAATCGAAGATAGTTTCAATTAAATTTGCTAAAATTTCGTTCATAAAAATTAAAATTTGTAAAAAAATCCAAAAAAATCGAAGATAGTTTCAATTAAATTTGCTAAAATTTCGTTCATAAAAATTAAAATTTGTAAAAAAATCATAAAAATCGAAGATAGTTTTAATTAAATTTGCTAAAATTTAGTTCTTAAAAATTAAAATTTGTAAGAAAATCCAAAAAAATCGAAGACAGCATAAATTAAATTTGATAAAATTTCGTTCATAAAAATTAAAATTTGTAAAAAAATCAAAAAAATCGAAGATAGTTTGAATTAAATTTGCTAAAGTTTAGTTCATAAAAATAAAAATTTGTAAGAAAATCCAAAAAAATCGAAGACAGCTTAAATTAAATTTGCTAAAATTTAGTTCATAAAACTTAAAAATTTTATGAAAATCCAAAAAAATCGAAGATAGTTTCAATTAAATTTGCTAAAATTTCGTTCATAAAAAAAAAATTTGTAAAAAAATCCAAAAAAATCGAAGATAGTTTCAATTAAATTTGCTAAAATTTCGTTCATAAAAATTAAAATTTGTAAAAAAAACCAAAAAATCGAAGATAGTTTCAAATAAATTTGCTAAAATTTCGTTCATAAAAATAAAAATTTGTAAAAAAATTCAAAAAAATCGAAGATAGTTTCAATTAAATTTGCTAAAATTTCGTTCATAAAAATAAAAATTTGCAAAAAAATCCAAAAAAATCGAAGATAGTTTCAATTAAATTTGCTAAAATTTCGTTCATAAAAATAAAAATTTGCAAAAAAATCCAAAAAAATCGAAGATAGTTTGAATTAAATTTGCTAAAGTTTAGTTCATAAAAATAAAAATTTGTAAAAAAATCAAAATATCGAAAATAGTTTGAATTAAATTTGCTGAAGTTTAGTTCATAAAAATTAAAATTTGTAAGAAAATCCAAAAAAATCGAAGACAGCTTAAATTAAATTTGCTAAAATTTAGTTCATAAAACTTAAAAATTTTATGAAAATCCAAAAAAATCGAAGATAGTTTCAATTAAATTTGCTAAAATTTCGTTCATAAAAAAAAAATTTGTAAAAAAATCCAAAAAAATCGAAGATAGTTTCAATTAAATTTGCTAAAATTTCGTTCATAAAAATTAAAATTTGTAAAAAAATCATAAAAATCGAAGATAGTTTTAATTAAATTTGCTAAAATTTAGTTCTTAAAAATTAAAATTTGTAAGAAAATCCAAAAAAATCGAAGACAGCATAAATTAAATTTGATAAAATTTCGGTCATAAAAATTAAAATTTGTAAAAAAATCCAAAAAATCGATGAAAGTTTCAAATAAATTTGATAAAATTTCGTTCATAAAAATTAAAATTTTTAAAAAAATCAAAAAAAATCGAAGATAGTTTCAAATAAATTTGCTAAAATTTCGTTCATAAAATAAAAATTTGTAAAAAAATTCAAAAAAATCGAAGATAGTTTCAATTAAATTTGCTAAAATTCAGTTCATAAAAATAAATATTTGTAAAAAAAAAAAAAAAAATCGAAGATAGTTTCAATTAAATTTGCTAAAATTTCGTTCATAAAAATAAAAATTTGTAAAAAAATTAAAAAAAATCGAAGATAGTATCAATTAAATTTGCTAAAATTTCGTTCATAAAAATAAAAATTTGTAAAAAAATAAAAAAAAATCGAAGATAGTTTCAATTAAATTTGCTAAAATTTCGTTCATAAAATTAAAATTTGTAAAAAAATCCAAAAAAATCGAAGATAGTTTCAATTAAATTTGATAAAATTTCGTTCATAAAAATTAATATTTGTAAAAAAATCAAAATATCGAAAATAGTTTGAATTAAATTTGCTGAAGTTTAGTTCATAAAAATTAAAATTTGTAAGAAAATCCAAAAAAATCGAAGACAGCTTAAATTAAATTTGCTAAAATTTAGTTCATAAAACTTAAAAATTTTAAGAAAATCCAAAAAAATCGAAGATAGTTTGAATTAAATTTGATAAAGTTTAGTTCATAAAAATAAAAATTTGTAAGAAAATCCAAAAAAATCGAAGACAGCTTAAATTCAATTTGCTAAAATTTAGTTCATAAAACTTAAAAATTTTATGAAAATCCAAAAAAATCGAAGATAGTTTCAATTAAATTTGCTAAAATTTCGTTCATAAAAATTATAATTTGTAAAAAAATCATAAAAATCGAAGATAGTTTTAATTAAATTTGCTAAAATTTAGTTCTTAAAAATTAAAATTTGTAAGAAAATCCAAAAAAAATCGAAGACCGCATAAATTAAATTTGATAAAATTTCGTTCATAAAAATTAAAATTTGTAAAAAAATCATAAAAATCGAAGATAGTTTTAATTAAATTTGCTAAAATTTAGTTCATAAAAATTAAAATTTGTAAGAAAATCCAAAAAAATCGAAGATAGTTTCAATTAAATTTGCTAAAATTTCGTTCATAAAAATAAAAATTTGTACAAAAATAAAAAAAAATCGAAGATAGTTTCAATTAAATTTGCTAAAATTTCGTTCATAAAAATAAAAATTTGTAAAAAAATTTAAAAAATTCGAAGATAGTTTCAATTAAATTTGCTAAAATTTCGTTCATAAAAATAAAAATTTGTAAAAAAATAAAAAAAAATCGAAGATAGTTTCAATTAAATTTGTTAAAATTTCGTTCATAAAATTAAAATTTGTAAAAAAATCCAAAAAAATCGAAGATAGTTTCAATTAAATTTGATAAAATTTCGTTCATAAAAATTAAAATTTGTAAAAAAATCAAAATATCGAAAATAGTTTGAATTAAATTTGCTGAAGTTTAGTTAATAAAAATTAAAATTTGTAAGAAAATCCAAAAAAATCGAAGACAGCTTAAATTAAATTTGCTAAAATTTAGTTCATAAAACTTAAAAATTTTAAGAAAATCCAAAAAAATCGAAGATAGTTTCAATTAAATTTGCTAAAATTTCGTTCATAAAAAAAAAATTTGTAAAAAAATCCAAAAAAATCGAAGATAGTTTCAATTAAATTTGCTAAAATTTCGTTCATAAAAATTAAAATTTGTAAAAAAATCCAAAAAATCGAAGATAGTTTCAATTAAATTTGCTAAAATTTCGTTCATAAAAATTAAAATTTGTAAAAAAATCATAAAAATCGAAGATAGTTTTAATTAAATTTGCTAAAATTTAGTTCTTAAAAATTAAAATTTGTAAGAAAATCCAAAAAAATCGAAGACAGCATAAATTAAATTTGATAAAATTTCGTTCATAAAAATTAAAATTTGTAAAAAAATCAAAAAAATCGAAGATAGTTTGAATTAAATTTGCTAAAGTTTAGTTCATAAAAATAAAAATTTGTAAGAAAATCCAAAAAAATCGAAGACAGCTTAAATTAAATTTGCTAAAATTTAGTTCATAAAACTTAAAAATTTTATGAAAATCCAAAAAAATCGAAGATAGTTTCAATTAAATTTGCTAAAATTTCGTTCATAAAAAAAAAATTTGTAAAAAAATCCAAAAAAATCGAAGATAGTTTCAATTAAATTTGCTAAAATTTCGTTCATAAAAATTAAAATTTGTAAAAAAAACCAAAAAATCGAAGATAGTTTCAAATAAATTTGCTAAAATTTCGTTCATAAAAATAAAAATTTGTAAAAAAATTCAAAAAAATCGAAGATAGTTTCAATTAAATTTGCTAAAATTTCGTTCATAAAAATAAAAATTTGCAAAAAAATCCAAAAAAATCGAAGATAGTTTCAATTAAATTTGCTAAAATTTCGTTCATAAAAATAAAAATTTGCAAAAAAATCCAAAAAAATCGAAGATAGTTTGAATTAAATTTGCTAAAGTTTAGTTCATAAAAATAAAAATTTGTAAAAAAATCAAAATATCGAAAATAGTTTGAATTAAATTTGCTGAAGTTTAGTTCATAAAAATTAAAATTTGTAAGAAAATCCAAAAAAATCGAAGACAGCTTAAATTAAATTTGCTAAAATTTAGTTCATAAAACTTAAAAATTTTATGAAAATCCAAAAAAATCGAAGATAGTTTCAATTAAATTTGCTAAAGTTTAGTTCATAAAAATAAAAATTTGTAAAAAAATCAAAATATCGAAAATAGTTTGAATTAAATTTGCTGAAGTTTAGTTCATAAAAATTAAAATTTGTAAGAAAATCCAAAAAAATCGAAGACAGCTTAAATTAAATTTGCTAAAATTTAGTTCATAAAACTTAAAAATTTTATGAAAATCCAAAAAAATCGAAGATAGTTTCAATTAAATTTGCTAAAATTTCGTTCATAAAAAAAAAATTTGTAAAAAAATCCAAAAAAATCGAAGATAGTTTCAATTAAATTTGCTAAAATTTCGTTCATAAAAATAAAAATTTGCAAAAAAATCCAAAAAAATCGAAGATAGTTTCAATTAAATTGGCTAAAATTTCGTTCATAAAAATTAAAATTTGTAAAAAAATCATAAAAATCGAAGATAGTTTTAATTAAATTTGCTAAAATTTAGTTCTTAAAAATTAAAATTTGTAAGAAAATCCAAAAAAATCGAAGACAGCATAAATTAAATTTGATAAAATTTCGGTCATAAAAATTAAAATTTGTAAAAAAATCCAAAAAATCGATGAAAGTTTCAAATAAATTTGATAAAATTTCGTTCATAAAAATTAAAATTTTTAAAAAAATCAAAAAAAATCGAAGATAGTTTCAAATAAATTTGCTAAAATTTCGTTCATAAAATAAAAATTTGTAAAAAAATTCAAAAAAATCGAAGATAGTTTCAATTAAATTTGCTAAAATTTCGTTCATAAAAATAAATATTTGTAAAAAAAAAAAAAAAATCGAAGATAGTTTCAATTAAATTTGCTAAAATTTCGTTCATAAAAATAAAAATTTGTAAAAAAATTAAAAAAAATCGAAGATAGTATCAATTAAATTTGCTAAAATTTCGTTCATAAAAATAAAAATTTGTAAAAAAATAAAAAAAAATCGAAGATAGTTTCAATTAAATTTGCTAAAATTTCGTTCATAAAATTAAAATTTGTAAAAAAATCCAAAAAAATCGAAGATAGTTTCAATTAAATTTGATAAAATTTCGTTCATAAAAATTAATATTTGTAAAAAAATCAAAATATCGAAAATAGTTTGAATTAAATTTGCTGAAGTTTAGTTCATAAAAATTAAAATTTGTAAGAAAATCCAAAAAAATCGAAGACAGCTTAAATTAAATTTGCTAAAATTTAGTTCATAAAACTTAAAAATTTTAAGAAAATCCAAAAAAATCGAAGATAGTTTGAATTAAATTTGATAAAGTTTAGTTCATAAAAATAAAAATTTGTAAGAAAATCCAAAAAAATCGAAGACAGCTTAAATTAAATTTGCTAAAATTTAGTTCATAAAACTTAAAAATTTTATGAAAATCCAAAAAAATCGAAGATAGTTTCAATTAAATTTGCTAAAATTTCGTTCATAAAAATTATAATTTGTAAAAAAATCATAAAAATCGAAGATAGTTTTAATTAAATTTGCTAAAATTTAGTTCTTAAAAATTAAAATTTGTAAGAAAATCCAAAAAAAATCGAAGACCGCATAAATTAAATTTGATAAAATTTCGTTCATAAAAATTAAAATTTGTAAAAAAATCATAAAAATCGAAGATAGTTTTAATTAAATTTGCTAAAATTTAGTTCATAAAAATTAAAATTTGTAAGAAAATCCAAAAAAATCGAAGATAGTTTCAATTAAATTTGCTAAAATTTCGTTCATAAAAATAAAAATTTGTAAAAAAATAAAAAAAAATCGAAGATAGTTTCAATTAAATTTGCTAAAATTTCGTTCATAAAAATAAAAATTTGTAAAAAAATTTTAAAAATTCGAAGATAGTTTCAATTAAATTTGCTAAAATTTCGTTCATAAAAATAAAAATTTGTAAAAAAATAAAAAAAAATCGAAGATAGTTTCAATTAAATTTGTTAAAATTTCGTTCATAAAATTAAAATTTGTAAAAAAATCCAAAAAAATCGAAGATAGTTTCAATTAAATTTGATAAAATTTCGTTCATAAAAATTAAAATTTGTAAAAAAATCAAAATATCGAAAATAGTTTGAATTAAATTTGCTGAAGTTTAGTTAATAAAAATTAAAATTTGTAAGAAAATCCAAAAAAATCGAAGACAGCTTAAATTAAATTTGCTAAAATTTAGTTCATAAAACTTAAAAATTTTAAGAAAATCCAAAAAAATCGAAGATAGTTTCAATTAAATTTGCTAAAATTTCGTTCATAAAAAAAAAATTTGTAAAAAAATCCAAAAAAATCGAAGATAGTTTCAATTAAATTTGCTAAAATTTCGTTCATAAAAAAAAAATTTGTAAAAAAATCCAAAAAAATCGAAGATAGTTTCAATTAAATTTGCTAAAATTTCGTTCATAAAAATTAAAATTTGTAAAAAAATCAAAATATCGAAAATAGTTTGAATTAAATTTGCTGAAGTTTAGTTCATAAAAATAAAAATTTGTAAAAAAATCAAAATATCGAAAATAGTTTGAATTAAATTTGCTGAAGTTTAGTTCATAAAAATTAAAATTTGTACGAAAATCCAAAAAAATCGAAGACAGCTTAAATTAAATTTGCTAAAATTTAGTTCATAAAACTTAAAAATTTTATGAAAATCCAAAAAAATCGAAGATAGTTTCAATTAAATTTGCTAAAATTTCGTTCATAAAAAAAAAATTTGTAAAAAAATCGAAGATAGTTTCAATTAAATTTGCTAAAATTTCGTTCATAAAAATTAAAATTTGTAAAAAAATCAAAATATCGAAAATAGTTTGAATTAAATTTGCTGAAGTTTAGTTCATAAAAATTAAAATTTGTAAGAAAATCCAAAAAAATCGAAGACAGCTTAAATTAAATTTGCTAAAATTTAGTTCATAAAACTTAAAAATTTTAAGAAAATCCCAAAAAATCGAAGATAGTTTCAATTAAATTTGCTAAAATTTCGTTCATAAAAAAAAAATTTGTAAAAAAATCCAAAAAAATCGAAGATAGTTTCAATTAAATTTGCTAAAATTTCGTTCATAAAAATTAAAATTTGTAAAAAAATCATAAAAATCGAAGATAGTTTTAATTAAATTTGCTAAAATTTAGTTCTTTGTGACGTCCCACTATTTTTCGCACGTTCTATTCCAAAATCTATTCATGAATCCCAAAATCGTTCCACAAAACAAAATCTCAAACTCAACTCTTACCCCATCTCCCCAATCGCTGATCACCTTGGTGTTGTACCTTAGCGGTCACCAACACAAGATGATCGATACAAAACTCCACCTCGATGATGTACCTTAGTGGTCCCCATCACGAGATGATCTTTACAAAACTCCACCTCGATGATGTACCTTAGTGGTCCCCATCACGAGATGATCGTTACAAAACTCCGTCCCCTATTCGCCCTATGAGGCACGAATCCTTTCCCCAAAACGAATTCAAACAAGCCCCTCGTTACAAAACCCTCTTAAATCGAGACCACGTCTCAACCCCCTCTTTACGACTCACAGAGTCCAAGCCACTCTAACCCTTTTCCTATAAAATACCCAAAATCCATTCGACAAGTTGAGTATCTCCTTTCGCAGTCATAAGAACCCCAGAAACCTAATTGCGACGCATATTCGGCGTACGTGACAAAAATATGTCTATTAATAACCATACCGTTTGTAAAAACCCCGGAAGGCGTACTACGTCTTATTTTGAAGCTATGTCAAGGTCTCTACCGCGCGTACCCCCGCATCACTCCTGTAAAAGTATATAAATACGAGGTCCTGCGAAGCCTCGTCCTCTTTCTCCGCAGAACAATTGACGAAGTGTCATCCAAAGTATTCATCATTACTGCTAAATATTAAAAGTGTTCAATTCAGTGCTACGACAACCATTGTAAGTCATTATAATTACTATTATTAAGGAATATCACCCTCATTATATTTCTACACATAAATAACGCTTATCACTTTTCTATATTATAAATTTTATTCATTACCTTATGTTAATAACATTTATCTCATTCTAAAGCTTGTTGCTATTCATTTATTATTTTCTATTATCATCTTAATGCTTATTTTGTTCATATTTGTCTTATAACCGCTTATTACACATATTATTTTCTTGTGTTAACGCTATTGCATTTCATATATTATTATCGACCTATTCTCATGTATTTCATGTTCACATGCTTATATTGTTAATAACTGCCATTTACATAAATGTTATCCGTTAATGCTAAGAATATCAAGCATTATCATTAACAAACGTTCCGATAAAACAAATAGACTTATTTGTTTTCAACTACGTCTCTAATTATTGTGTGTGCTCGAGTCATAAACCTTCCCATCGAAACCAAGCTGCCGCAACAGCTGATTCGCGAGAGCATTCCCAGTGTATATAAACACTGCTGCATGAGCCGTGCAATATACAAAAGAACTAAACGAGGTCTCTTTTACACTAATGCAACGGTAAATCCTATCTCGTAAACCAAAACAAATACGGAGTACTATAACGGGTGCTCTTTAAGTGTACATTTACCTTCCCAGGTCGATTAGAGTGAAGGATTTAAGATTCGCGCCTGATCGCCTCCAGAAACACTTAGCGTGACGGATTTAATATTCGCGCCTGAGTCCCTCAAAACCCTCAGCGTGCTGGATTCAAGATTCGCGCCTGAGTTCCTTCCAGACCCTCAGTGTGACGGATTCAAGATTCGCGCCTGAGTCCCTCAAAACCCTCAGTGTGACGGATTCAAGATTCGCGCCTGAGTCCCTCAAAACCCTCAGTGTGACGGATTCAAGATTCGCGCCTGAGTTCCCGCAAAACCCTCAGAGTGAAGGATTTAAGATTCGCGCCTGGCCTTCCCGCAAAACCCTCAGTGTGAAGGATTCAAGATTCGCGCCTGAGTCCCCTCAAACCTCTCAGTGTGAAGGATTTAAGATTCGCGCCTGAGTTCCCACAAAACCCTCAGAGTGAAGGATTTAAGATTCGCGCCTGAGTTTTCCCTCCTTCATGTCATTGTTCCCCCAAGACCTCACCCGGGACGTGACATATTTTTGGTGACAGCGGTGGGATCTACGTTTGCCGCTGATAGGAAATAGATTCTCTGACGCGGTACCCACAAGGTCCCAATATTAAAATGTGCATTGAACACCCTAGTCGGTGCCAACCATCATACCGGAGCCGCAGATTACAAAGTTTGACGGCATATTTGAATGCGCTGACCTGCATTTCGGGAGGCGTAGCCACAACCACTGACGGCAGCGAGATTTGCCTAAAGTGCTCTAGCCTAGCGCCCGCAGATACTGTAGAAGTATATTGGACCCATTATTACTATACGTATAGAACCCCAGTCTATTGCCCTCGATGCAGAAACTCATTAATTCCAGAACGCCCAATAAGAAACTGCATCGAGTGCTTTGAAAGTTACCTGCTCTCGAATAAGAGCTACAGACGGTTTGATAATTATCAACAATGAGTATAGTAGAGCCTAATTTTAAATAACGGCTGCCGGACGCCGAAAAGGTCAAACCACTTAAGAAAATAGAATCGAACGAATTTAACATGTCCGCGTACGAGAAAACCGAGGACTCTTGCGTAATGGATCGAGACGCGGGCCCTCCCACTAAAACTGTAGAAGCTGCGGCCTACGAATTAATGGAACGGGTGCAATTATTACGGCAAAACCAAGCCGAAATAGAAAGCTTGCACGCGAAAATCGTTGTAAATAAAGAACCCAATACGCATTCGGGCGTAGACACCGGATCGTTCGACCCCACGTTTAAAGGTCTTTATGATAAAATAAAAAATATCGAAGCAATGATGGAGAAACTTCTTGCACCCCCGCTAGATACAAATAATTTTGCCACACCGGGCTCCTCCCGTTTCGATAGGAAACCAGTATTAAATTATAATAATGTTCCGGACCAGGATCCATCGCCCCAGATCAAATTAAAGGACGTTATAGAAACAGTCCCAAATTTTAACGGTTACAACATATCCGTTTTGCAATTCGCGAGAGCCTGCAATAGGGCTAAGGCTCTGATTCCCTCGCAAGCCGAACCCCAGCTAGCAAGGTTGTTGACAAATAAGCTGCAAGATCATGCGTACTTGGCGGTTGAGGATCGGGTCTTTGACTCCGTAAATGATTTAATAAAACGACTGAGACGTATATTCTCCCCTGCGAAAACATCAGAACACTATCGTGGGGAACTCGCAAACGTTATCAAAGGATCCAACGAGCACATATTAGAATACATTTCACGCGTCAAATATCTCCGGTCCGCCATTCTAGAAGAAGATAGTGAATACTACCGCGGCTTCGCGCGAAATCACCCTCAGGATCTGGATCGCCTAGCCCTAGATTCATTTGTCGATGGTCTTCCACCTCACATAAGGACGAGACTACAACTACACCACTTTGAAACGCTCGACGAAGCGTTCAATCTAGCTGTCCTTGTGGACAAAGAAATTGACAGGGACCGTCTCCGATTCTCCGA
Source organism: Andrena marginata (assembly GCA_963932335.1). Taxonomy (NCBI): domain Eukaryota; kingdom Metazoa; phylum Arthropoda; class Insecta; order Hymenoptera; family Andrenidae; genus Andrena; species Andrena marginata. Next base: position 60,780 of record CAWVQI010000424.1, on the reverse strand, counting down.
ACAAAAGGCTCCTAAATTAGTATGCCAACTTTGCAATAAGACAGGGCACGATGCAAGGTCCTGTTGGAACAATCAAAATTCAGCCTCCCAACTTCCCGAAGTACACCCTCTAAACCGCGCTGCGGAATACGGGTACCAGGCACCCACTTACGATTCAACCCAAGACATCAGGGCTACCATAAAAATCAGTACCGTTCAAATAAATTCAGTTAACGAAGCCCCGTCTGTAATAATGGACTCACCAGGCTTCGGGAAAATAGTCAAATTAATGATCAACACCGGTACTGAGGTAAACGTACTAAAACTTCAGGCCGTAAAACGATTTCAGGACATAGATCCGACGCAGCGAGTGCTATTACAAAGCATCTCTCCGAACCCTACCCCCACGCTTGGCACAGTCAGGATAACCCTTTTGGGCGACGACGTCACGTTTCATATAGTCAAAAACGACTTCCCAATCAAAACTCAAGGAATACTAGGGTCAAGATTCCTAGAGGAGAAAAATGTAACAATAAACTACTCCACGAAACAGTTGGACCTCAATGGGATTTCCATCCCATTCGTAAACAAAAATCCAGTCGTGTTACCGGCGAGGACAAAATCCTCCTTTTTCGTACATACAGCTAATCCGGACCTAAAGGACCAGCTGAAAATTATAAACTCCAACGAGATTGACACTCCAATTACCATGCCTGCCATTGAATTAGAAAATTTGGACAGAATAATTCCAGAACCCAAAATAGTACGACCAAAAGAGACTAAGACGTCTAAATGCGTCACTCCTATCCCAGCCCTAATAAAAACCAAGCCCCTCTTGGCCCTGGATCCATCGATCCACTATTTCGAGACACCCGCGCCGGTGTACTCATTCTTACCCCCTGCGCTATACGCCAAATCAACCCTTCCCCTAAAATCCCAAGAGTCTCTTGCGGCTACGTTGGAACCAAATATAATGGAAAAATCTGAAAATTTCCCACGAAAGGCAGGACAACCACTTCAGTCAATCTCCAAAGAATCCACGAATCCCGGGAAGAGCAATAAGGTCGCTGACGCTGCACCTCGTACACCAAAAAGAATTAAAAACTTCCTTGGTCTGACTGGATATTACAGAGGGTTTATCCCAGAATTTCCTAAAACTGCTTGCCCGTTAACCCAACTATTGAAAAAGGACACACCATTTGACTGGGGACTGACCCAGCAAACAGCTTTCGACTACTTCAAACCGGTATTGCAGAAGGAAATCATCCTGCAATGCCCGAATTTTGAACTGAAATTTCACGTCACTATAGACGCCTTAACCCATACTTCCCCTGCAGTGGAGGCATATTCCAAACGACCACGCGAAGAATCTGACGATGACTTGGAAGACAAGTCCAAACATAAACCAAGCGACCCCAAGAGGCCTCGGTTCTACTATTCACCAACCCATGTGGCACCGAGTGGAAACAACCGCGTCGACCCTGCAATTCCCACATCCAGCGCTCACCTAAGAAGGAAATACAAAAGGATTCAAATGCACAGGAAGATGCGCCAGAAAACATCATCTGCAGAAATTCCACTACATTCTTCCCCAGAAAACATACGTGAACGACTACCTACAACAGAAGCAGACAACACGTATAAATTACCCATGCAGAGCTTATTCATAAAATATTTTGTGTGCGTGCTTCTCAGCCTACTAACATTAATTAAGACCGCTGATGTATATATTAAAAGATTCAGCTATCACTTCGGAACTCTTAGAGCCATCCTCACCGACCAAACGGCAATTACTCGCAATTTCACGAAAGCAGTACCACGGGAATGTAAAATGCAACAATTCCGAATCAAAGACTTTCGCCCACCGTCTAACGGCCCTTTAGAGAGATTGCAAAACGTTGTGACCGAATGCTTAAAATTGTTAATCGGTAGATACAGTGACTGGGACGAATGGAGTAACTTGGCCGCGTTCTCATATAATACCAGTGTCCATAAGGGTACTGGATACACTCGGTATAAATCATTTTTAGCAAAATTAGCAATACCCAAGAACATTGGGAACCAAACATATGGTTGCCTTTCAAAACTGAGTAGGAGCCTACGGTACAAAAAACAGTATGATTGCCCTACCCGTGTGCGCGAGAGTCCCGGTTGACTCCAAGTCAATAAAAACAGAATACTTTAATTAATTTTCCGCTTAGATCGTTGCTACTGCAACATTTTCGCAACCACCATTTACGCAGCAATGCCGTCCAGAAGGAAGGAAGGAAAATCATATCCCTTCTACCTAAAGTCATCTCATCAATCATCACCACAGGAAGGCGCCTCCGGAGACAATCATCACCAAAGATGACTGCCCCGCTCCAACATCGGTCAACTGAGAGCAGTTCCAGGATGCTACTGCCCTTTCGCCCCGTGTAGACCTCTCTTACGAGTTAGAATAATTCCACCCGCGCCTTATTATTAAGAAATGCTACGCATTTCTTCATATAAGGGGGGAGGTGTGACGTCCCACTATTTTTCGCACGTTCTATTCCAAAATCTATTCATGAATCCCAAAATCGTTCCACAAAACAAAATCTCAAACTCAACTCTTACCCCATCTCCCCAATCGCTGATCACCTTGGTGTTGTACCTTAGCGGTCACCAACACAAGATGATCGATACAAAACTCCACCTCGATGATGTACCTTAGTGGTCCCCATCACGAGATGATCTTTACAAAACTCCACCTCGATGATGTACCTTAGTGGTCCCCATCACGAGATGATCGTTACAAAACTCCGTCCCCTATTCGCCCTATGAGGCACGAATCCTTTCCCCAAAACGAATTCAAACAAGCCCCTCGTTACAAAACCCTCTTAAATCGAGACCACGTCTCAACCCCCTCTTTACGACTCACAGAGTCCAAGCCACTCTAACCCTTTTCCTATAAAATACCCAAAATCCATTCGACAAGTTGAGTATCTCCTTTCGCAGTCATAAGAACCCCAGAAACCTAATTGCGACGCATATTCGGCGTACGTGACAAAAATATGTCTATTAATAACCATACCGTTTGTAAAAACCCCGGAAGGCGTACTACGTCTTATTTTGAAGCTATGTCAAGGTCTCTACCGCGCGTACCCCCGCATCACTCCTGTAAAAGTATATAAATACGAGGTCCTGCGAAGCCTCGTCCTCTTTCTCCGCAGAACAATTGACGAAGTGTCATCCAAAGTATTCATCATTACTGCTAAATATTAAAAGTGTTCAATTCAGTGCTACGACAACCATTGTAAGTCATTATAATTACTATTATTAAGGAATATCACCCTCATTATATTTCTACACATAAATAACGCTTATCACTTTTCTATATTATAAATTTTATTCATTACCTTATGTTAATAACATTTATCTCATTCTAAAGCTTGTTGCTATTCATTTATTATTTTCTATTATCATCTTAATGCTTATTTTGTTCATATTTGTCTTATAACCGCTTATTACACATATTATTTTCTTGTGTTAACGCTATTGCATTTCATATATTATTATCGACCTATTCTCATGTATTTCATGTTCACATGCTTATATTGTTAATAACTGCCATTTACATAAATGTTATCCGTTAATGCTAAGAATATCAAGCATTATCATTAACAAACGTTCCGATAAAACAAATAGACTTATTTGTTTTCAACTACGTCTCTAATTATTGTGTGTGCTCGAGTCATAAACCTTCCCATCGAAACCAAGCTGCCGCAACAGCTGATTCGCGAGAGCATTCCCAGTGTATATAAACACTGCTGCATGAGCCGTGCAATATACAAAAGAACTAAACGAGGTCTCTTTTACACTAATGCAACGGTAAATCCTATCTCGTAAACCAAAACAAATACGGAGTACTATAACGGGTGCTCTTTAAGTGTACATTTACCTTCCCAGGTCGATTAGAGTGAAGGATTTAAGATTCGCGCCTGATCGCCTCCAGAAACACTTAGCGTGACGGATTTAATATTCGCGCCTGAGTCCCTCAAAACCCTCAGCGTGCTGGATTCAAGATTCGCGCCTGAGTTCCTTCCAGACCCTCAGTGTGACGGATTCAAGATTCGCGCCTGAGTCCCTCAAAACCCTCAGTGTGACGGATTCAAGATTCGCGCCTGAGTCCCTCAAAACCCTCAGTGTGACGGATTCAAGATTCGCGCCTGAGTTCCCGCAAAACCCTCAGAGTGAAGGATTTAAGATTCGCGCCTGAGTTCCCGCAAAACCCTCAGTGTGAAGGATTCAAGATTCGCGCCTGAGTTCCCGCAAAACCCTCAGTGTGAAGGATTTAAGATTCGCGCCTGAGTTCCCTCAAACCCCCTCAGAGTGAAGGATTTAAGATTCGCGCCTGAGATTTCCCTCCTCCATGTCATTGTTCCCCAAAGACCTCACCCGGGACGTGACATCTTAAAAATTAAAATTTGTAAGAAAATCCAAAAAAATCGAAGACAGCATAAATTAAATTTGATAAAATTTCGGTCATAAAAATTAAAATTTGTAAAAAAATCCAAAAAATCGATGATAGTTTCAAATAAATTTGATAAAATTTCGTTCATAAAAATAAAAATTTGTAAAAAAATTCAAAAAAATCGAAGATAGTTTCAATTAAATTTGCTAAAATTTCGTTCATAAAAATAAAAATTTGCAAAAAAATCCAAAAAAATCGAAGATAGTTTCAATTAAATTTGCTAAAATTTCGTTCATAAAAATTAAAATTTGTAAAAAAATCATAAAAATCGAAGATAGTTTTAATTAAATTTGCTAAAATTTAGTTCATAAAAATTAAAATTTGTAAGAAAATCCAAAAAAATCGAAGACAGCTTAAATTAAATTTGCTAAAATTTAGTTCATAAAACTTAAAAATTTTAAGAAAATCCAAAAAATCGAAGATAGTTTCAATTAAATTTGATAAAATTTCGTTCATAAAAATTAAAATTTGTAAAAAAATCATAAAAATCGGAGATAGTTTTAATTAAATTTGCTAAAATTTAGTTCTTAAAAATTGAAATTTGTAAGAAAATCCAAAAAAATCGAAGACAGCATAAATTAAATTTGCTAAAATTTAGTTCATAAAACTTAAAAATTTTATGAAAATCCAAAAAAATCGAAGATAGTTTCAATTAAATTTGCTAAAATTTCGTTCATAAAAAAAAAATTTGTAAAAAAATCCAAAAAAATCGAAGATAGTTTCAATTAAATTTGCTAAAATTTCGTTCATAAAAATTAAAATTTGTAAAAAAATCAAAATATCGAAAATAGTTTGAATTAAATTTGCTGAAGTTTAGTTCATAAAAATAAAAATTTGTAAAAAAATCAAAATATCGAAAATAGTTTGAATTAAATTTGCTGAAGTTTAGTTCATAAAAATTAAAATTTGTAAGAAAATCCAAAAAAATCGAAGACAGCTTAAATTAAATTTGCTAAAATTTAGTTCATAAAACTTAAAAATTTTATGAAAATCCAAAAAAATCGAAGATAGTTTCAATTAAATTTGTTAAAATTTCGTTCATAAAATTAAAATTTGTAAAAAAATCGAAGATAGTTTCAATTAAATTTGATAAAATTTCGTTCATAAAAATTAAAATTTGTAAAAAAATCAAAATATCGAAAATAGTTTGAATTAAATTTGCTGAAGTTTAGTTAATAAAAATTAAAATTTGTAAGAAAATCCAAAAAAATCGAAGACAGCTTAAATTAAATTTGCTAAAATTTAGTTCATAAAACTTAAAAATTTTAAGAAAATCCAAAAAAATCGAAGATAGTTTCAATTAAATTTGCTAAAATTTCGTTCATAAAAAAAAAATTTGTAAAAAAATCCAAAAAAATCGAAGATAGTTTCAATTAAATTTGCTAAAATTTCGTTCATAAAATTAAAATTTGTAAAAAAATCCAAAAAATCGAAGATATTTTCAATTAAATTTGCTAAAATTTCGTTCATAAAAATTAAAATTTGTAAAAAAAACCAAAAAATCGAAGATAGTTTCAAATAAATTTGCTAAAATTTCGTTCATAAAAATAAAAATTTGTAAAAAAATTCAAAAAAATCGAAGATAGTTTCAATTAAATTTGCTAAAATTTCGTTCATAAAAATAAAAATTTGCAAAAAAATCCAAAAAAATCGAAGATAGTTTCAATTAAATTTGTTAAAATTTCGTTCATAAAAAAAAAAATTGTAAAAAAATCCAAAAAAATCGAAGATAGTTTCAATTAAATTTGCTAAAATTTCGTTCATAAAAATTAAAATTTGTAAAAAAATCAAAATATCGAAAATAGTTTGAATTAAATTTGCTGAAGTTTAGTTCATAAAAATAAAAATTTGTAAAAAAATCAAAATATCGAAAATAGTTTGAATTAAATTTGCTGAAATTTAGTTCATAAAAATTAAAATTTGTAAGAAAATCCAAAAAAATCGAAGACAGCTTAAATTAAATTTGCTAAAATTTAGTTCATAAAACTTAAAAATTTTATGAAAATCCTGAAAAATCGAAGATAGTTTCAATTAAATTTGCTAAAATTTCGTTCATAAAAAAAAATTTGTAAAAAAATCCAAAAAAATCGAAGATAGTTTCAATTAAATTTGCTAAAATTTCGTTCATAAAAATTAAAATTTGTAAAAAAATCCAAAAAATCGTAGATAGTTTCTATTAAATTTGCTAAAATTTCGTTCATAAAAATAAAAATTTGTAAAAAAATAAAAAAAAATCGAAGATAGTTTCAATTAAATTTGCTAAAATTTCGTTCATAAAAATAAAAATTTGTAAAAAAATAAAAAAAAATCGAAGATAGTTTCAATTAAATTTGTTAAAATTTCGTTCATAAAATTAAAATTTGTAAAAAAATCCAAAAAAATCGAAGATAGTTTCAATTAAATTTGATAAAATTTCGTTCATAAAAATTAAAATTTGTAAAAAAATCAAAATATCGAAAATAGTTTGAATTAAATTTGCTGAAGTTTAGTTAATAAAAATTAAAATTTGTAAGAAAATCCAAAAAAATCGAAGACAGCTTAAATTAAATTTGCTAAAATTTAGTTCATAAAACTTAAAAATTTTAAGAAAATCCAAAAAAATCGAAGATAGTTTCAATTAAATTTGCTAAAATTTCGTTCATAAAAAAAAAATTTGTAAAAAAATCCAAAAAATCGAAGATAGTTTCAATTAAATTTGCTAAAATTTCGTTCATAAAAATTAAAATTTGTAAAAAAATCCAAAAAAATCGAAGATAGTTTCAATTAAATTTGCTAAAATTTCGTTCATAAAAATTAAAATTTGTAAAAAAATCATAAAAATCGAAGATAGTTTTAATTAAATTTGCTAAAATTTAGTTCTTAAAAATTAAAATTTGTAAGAAAATCCAAAAAAATCGAAGACAGCATAAATTAAATTTGATAAAATTTCGTTCATAAAACATAAAATTTGTAAAAAAATCAAAAAAATCGAAGATAGTTTGAATTAAATTTGCTAAAGTTTAGTTCATAAAAATAAAAATTTGTAAGAAAATCCAAAAAAATCGAAGACAGCTTAAATTAAATTTACTAAAATTTAGTTCATAAAACTTAAAAATTCTATGAAAATCCAAAAAAATCGAAGATAGTTTCAATTAAATTTGCTAAAATTTCGTTCATAAAAAAAAAATTTGTAAAAAAATCCAAAAAAATCGAAGATAGTTTCAATTAAATTTGCTAAAATTTCGTTCATAAAAATTATAATTTGTAAAAAAAACCAAAAAATCGAAGATAGTTTCAATTAAATTTGCTAAAATTTCGTTCATAAAAATTAAAATTTGTAAAAAAATCATAAAAATCGAAGATAGTTTTAATTAAATTTGCTAAAATTTAGTTCTTAAAAATTAAAATTTGTAAGAAAATCCAAAAAAAATCGAAGACAGCATAAATTAAATTTGATAAAATTTCGTTCATAAAAATTAAAATTTGTAAAAAAATCATAAAAATCGAAGATAGTTTTAATTAAATTTGCTAAAATTTAGTTCATAAAAATTAAAATTTGTAAGAAAATCCAAAAAAATCGAAGATAGTTTCAATTAAATTTGCTAAAATTTCGTTCATAAAAATAAAAATTTGTAAAAAAATAAAAAAAAATCGAAGATAGTTTCAATTAAATTTGCTAAAATTTCGTTCATAAAAATAAAAATTTGTAAAAAAATTTAAAAAATTCGAAGATAGTTTCAATTAAATTTGCTAAAATTTCGTTCATAAAAATAAAAATTTGTAAAAAAATAAAAAAAAATCGAAGATAGTTTCAATTAAATTTGTTAAAATTTCGTTCATAAAATTAAAATTTGTAAAAAAAATCCAAAAAAATCGAAGATAGTTTCAATTAAATTTGATAAAATTTCGTTCATAAAAATTAAAATTTGTAAAAAAATCAAAATATCGAAAATAGTTTGAATTAAATTTGCTGAAGTTTCGTTAATAAAAATTAAAATTTGTAAGAAAATCCAAAAAAATCGAAGACAGCTTAAATTAAATTTGCTAAAATTTCGTTCATAAAAATAAAAATTTGTAAAAAAATTTTAAAAATTCGAAGATAGTTTCAATTAAATTTGCTAAAATTTCGTTCATAAAAATAAAAATTTGTAAAAAAATAAAAAAAAATCGAAGATAGTTTCAATTAAATTTGTTAAAATTTCGTTCATAAAATTAAAATTTGTAAAAAAATCCAAAAAAATCGAAGATAGTTTCAATTAAATTTGATAAAATTTCGTTCATAAAAATTAAAATTTGTAAAAAAATCATAAAAATCGAAGATAGTTTTAATTAAATTTGCTAAAATTTAGTTCATAAAAATTAAAATTTGTAAGAAAATCCAAAAAAATCGAAGATAGTGTTACGAGCCGGGGCTGCGGCAACGCGAGAGGCCGGCGAGGAGGGTATTTCCCAAGGAATACGGTTTATGAGTTTGTTAGTTAGGGGCGCGGACGAACCTGATGCGAAATCAGGGAGCCGCTAGGATTATTGATGGCGAGGACGAACCTGATGCGAAATCAGGGAGCCTCTAGGAATGGAGTCACACGCGGACGAACCTGATTTGAGATCAGGGAGCCGCAGGAAGGTGAAACGTCGTGAACGAACCCGATGCGAATTCGGGGAGTCACTAGGATGAAGTTCACAGACGAACCTGGTGCGAAACCAGGGAGCTGTTAGGAGGTTGGATTATTCACAGACGAACCTGGTGCGAAACCAGGGAGCTGTTCGGAAGTTGGTAGATTTACAGACGAACCTGATGCGAAATCAGGTAGCTGTAGGATACGGACGAACCTGATGCGAAATCAGGGAGCCGTAGGAGGGTGAGGTTTCGTGGACGAACCCGATGCGAAATCGGGGAGCCACTGGGTTGGAGAAGATTCCTTGTTGTGGATGAAAGGTTGCGAACGAACCTGATGCGAAATCAGGGAGTCGCAGGAAATGTTAGTAATGCCTCGTAACTCTTAATTAATATTTGATACAACTCGAGCGGTAAAGTTGTATCAGTGGGTGAGTGCTACTAATATTATAAGGATCGCTGGGTAAGAGATGGGTTTAACGAATCTACTCGATTTACACGTGAACACCATTCGTATATTCAATAATTAGTTATTGTACAAATGTAAGTGTCGCGATTAAATAATAAATAAAAGTGTGTAGGTTACCACTAGTTGCACGGTGTTGACGCACTGGCGATGCGGGGCGTACGAGTGGCTATTTCAAAGTGCCAAATAGGATATAAACCGGACTCGCGGATCCTATGAGGTTAACTATGATTCTGACAGGGACTTTAGCCCGATCTTACCAACTCTGTACGAGCGTGACACGACGTGACTTTACGCGTGACTCTATAGCTTTTAACCAACGAGGGATGAAACCAAAGGGTTTATATAGTCCCAAAAATGAGTGGGGATGCATTAGGAATTTCCATATAAGGAAATCCTTCGGGGTCGTCGTCGTGTCACTCCCGTTCCCATGGTCGTGATCCAGATGGTCGAGATCATGACCCCCTTAGTGGTATGTGATAAACAAAAAGGCTTTTAGGGCGTTTTCCCTTCGCAGACGCGAGCTCGAAAAATGGTTGAGAGCGGCGTATGGGAAAATTCCACATACGTAACATCTCCCCCCTAAGACAAAACATCGCGATTCTCGTGATGCTTTTCAAAAGAAGGGAAAACGCCCCACAAATCCTTTTATAAGAAAAAGTGTAAAAGAGAATTGTCGGGTGTAGTGTGGTGTAATTAGTGTACTTATCGGTAGGTATTGCCGGGTGTAAGAGTTTAGTCGTTGCTGGGCACCACGTAGCCGATCTGCAGCCAGTGCTCGATGACATCGAGTGTCCCGGTAGTCGATCCAGCGTCAGTGAGGCTGTGAGGCCGTCCGGCGTTGACTGGACGTTGGTGAGGAGGCCCTTCCTTCTCGCCATAACTACCTCTGCAATCTGCGTCGTCCTCTGGAGCGGTCGGCGGGAGCGTAACTTGACGCCTCTTAGTTGGATCCTCACTGTCTGCCAGGGGAGGGCGTGGAACTGAGGTGGCAGAGATCGTAATTCCGCGACAGGGCAGTCCATTGCGATACCATAATCGCCAAGGAAGACGGTGCAGGTGGTCCCATGCACTGCGGTGATCTCGCCACGAAGCCACTCCTTCCTGGGGAAACTTACGGTGACGAATCGTCCCGGCCTGATATTGTCCATTGCTGGCAGACATAGGTGTTGTCTGGACTTCATGTGAGTTCTTAGTTCGCGCAGCATAACCTTCGCTGCCTCGCCGTACTTGTCCAGGGAGACCCAGAATGTGGTGGGGTCTTCCACGTACATGACCAGGCAGCGGGACATGTTCCCGAGGTCACGCGCTGAGATGGTTTTCATTTCCTTCGGGTTTTTGCAGGGCGTTCTCCAGGGGTCCAATCACGAATGTTGTCGTCGGTTATTTCCTGGAGAATTAGGCAGTCCGGGATACGTTGATAGGATTTAATTCCTGTTGTTTGGACGCCCGCTGTTTTGAGTCTAGTCTTTCGGGTCGAAGAGCTTCGGCCTTTCCGGACGATTCCTCCAGTGCTGCAGCAATACGGCCTTGGTGTGAGCAATGTACCCACTCGTGATGATGTTTCCCAAGATCCGTGGTGTCCTGTTTGCACTGCTATTGTCCTGGTAGCTTCGTCTGATGACGTCTGTGTGGAGATGCTCTTGGACATGTGGAGACTGAACTTGTGCTGAGTTGAGGGCCTGATGCCCAGTTTTTATAGGGAAGAAACCCTTATCGCGCCCCCACCCTGCAGCTATGCATGTCCCAGAGTAGGGATTCTTGTGGGAGTGGTTTTGTCTTAGAAAACTGTGGCGCACGGGCTGTGGTTTTCGGATGTATTTGGTATAGTTATTGTTGTTTCTTGGTTCTCCTTAGGAGATTCTGTTTTGGCCTGACGAGGTTTGTATTTCTTGATCAATATCGTGTTTACAATGATCAGTATTATTACTATACCTCCGATGGAGGAAAATGTTGTGATCTGTACTTGCCGAATGGATGTCTGGTGGTTTGCGAAGTTCCTAGCTCGTTGTTCTATTTCGGTAAGTGATAACGCTGTCGGAAGGTCCTCCCATTTCGTAGGTTTTTCCTCGTTTGCTTTCAAGGCCTCGAAGTGATAGTCGGTAATCTCTGGTATAATTATTGATAGGTTATAAGGTTTTGAGGGGTAGTATTCAATGTTTTGCGAGGTATCGATGGTTTCCAATGATTTTAGTTGTACTGATTCTATTGTTGCTTGGCAACCGGGTTGTAATTTAAAGATTCCCATAGCAGTGATATTTCGTGTTATAGGTTTCTTTCCTTTGCAGTAAATTTGTGCCTTTTTATTTTCTGGCATGAAATAAAGCCATGTAGTTGGTGTGTTTAAAGTCTGCCAGTATGGTTTGACTTGTGTGATCAATTTGATGGTACAGGTGTTCCAATTTATTGAAGTGGGGTTCAATAGCAGAGTAGATTCGCAAGTTGATTGTCTATCTGCCTGGTATACTGGTAGGGTAGTTGGTCCCAAAAATTGGTTGTGGTGAAACCGGCAAGTCTTCAAGTATTCTTCCGTTGGAGAAAAATATTGTTGTTCATCTGATGAGACTGCAATAAACTGGATTTGCGGCTGTATATACGAAATTACCTTTTTTGTCCCAAGGTTGTGTGTCGATGGACATGGATATATTTTATATAAGCTGTACGTTTTTCGCTCTAAAAGAGGTATGGTGAGTTCGAAAAGTATCCTTCCCCTAGTGAAAATTACGTTTAAGTTTGTTATTTTTTCAATTTGTTCCGTGAGTAATTCTTCGGGTGTTAGAGGAAATTCGTACGCTAGTGTTTCCTTAATTCTTTGAGCTGATCTCAATAATTGTTCAGGCGAAAGAATAGCGGGGTGTAAAATGCCTTGTTTTGCTAGCAAAATTGCGTCTATTAGTAACAGCAGGTTGGTGCTGTAATCGTCCAACCCTCTTTCTATTTCAATTACGGAGTCCCTGATGGATGCTTCGAAACGTAACTTGCTGATGTCTGACTGCGTCTCTTGTAATGCTTCGGAGTGTAGGACCATCGTTTTCGTTAGTTGGGATATGATTTGAGTTAAATTAACTAACCTCGCGTGTGTGAGCGAAAATTCTCCTTTTATGATATGCGTTTGGTTTGCTATTATTTCGGTAATGTCGCGTTGATCCTTATAAACTTTGTTTAATTCGCGATTGTAGTATTCTGCATCTTCTTGTGATAAGGTTCCAAATAACATTTTACTGAGAGTGCCGATGAATCCAAAAGGTACGCTACGCCGTGGGGATGGTGTTTTAAGATGTGTGGTGTCACCTATTGCAGTGCGTATCAAGTTGCTATAATGTACGGTATTTTCCTCTTTCTTGATTAATCGGGGTCCTAATTCCTTGCTGAGGCAGTTGATAGAATCATGACGATTGCAGAGTTGATTCATTGTTGAGATATGACGCTTCACATGTGGAGCATAGCTGAGATACCGAGTAACATCTAGGGACGTGACTAGGCGCCATTGTGATTGGAAGGTCCTTATGTCGGGTAATTTTTCGTAGAAGAGTCCGATGTTTTCTTCGAGCGGTGTAATAATTTGATCATCGCTAATGACAGCGAGAGGTAACAGGAGCAAATATGCGAAAATCATGATTGATTTTCAACTGTGGATGGAGAGTAAGCATGTTTTAGTTTATCCTGATGCTTGGTGATTAATTTATAATGCGTTCGTAATACTACGTTATTCAGGTCTGTCACGTCTACTATCTGGTACGGTCCAATGTAATGTGGATCAAATTTACTGGTGCGTGGTTCCTTGAGTACGTAAACCAGATTACCTACGTTAAACGTTGCTGGGTTTGCATGGATATCGTAATAATTTTTCGAACGGATTTTTGCTTTGTTTAGATTATCGGAGGCTATATTACGAATATTAGTCATGTGCGTTATTAATTCTATTAAATAATCTCCATACGACTTTAATTTTTCGCCAGTTGGAAAAGAGCTTGGTTCCCGAGCTGGCTTTCCAAAGATTAATTCGTATGGGGTGAAATTTGTTGCTTCGTGAACGGATGTGTTGTAAGAGAACATTGCGAATGGTATTAATAAATCCCAGTCTTCATAATCATCCATGTAATGCTTGAGGTATTCGGTGAGGACGATATGACTTCGTTCCAGAGATCCATTGGTTTGTGGTCTATATCCCGAGGTTGTGATTTGCTTGATTTTGAATATTTCAGAGAGATTGGTCATAAGTGTTCCGATGAAGCTAGTTCCCTTGTCTGTTAGTATTGCGCGAGGTGTACCGTAAATTGCGATGAAGTGTCTAGCGAAGGCATCTGCAATTGTAGCAGCTCGAATGTTAGGTATTGCTACGGCTACGCAATATTTTGTTAAGTTATCTTGAATGGTGAGAATATGCCTGTTCCCACTGGGTGTAATTGGTAAAGGTCCTACTGTATCCAAGGAAATTTTGTCGAAGGCTCCTATAGGTGTGTCGGTGATTAACATCGGCTGACGAGTTTTCGCACGGACTAATTTCTGTTCTTGACAACTTTGGCATCTTCGAATGTAGTCTTGAATGTCGTTGCGCATTTGTGGCCAATGGAATTTTGATCGGATGCGTTTGTATGTTTTCGTTACTCCTTTATGTCCTCCAATTAAACTATCGTGAGCTTCACGGATGATGTGCTGTCTGTCTTCTTCGGATGGTGTTGTGATGGTACAATTGCATAGAATAATCTGCAAGCCTGTTTCTACGAAAACCTCTTCTAATATCTTGACGAATTCGTTGGATGGTATTTTGTGAAGGTCCCCCGTAGCAGAAATTCGAAATGATTTAATCTGATTTTGATCCAAGGTGTGTCGAAGAATTTTCAAGCCGTTGAGCACATCTACTCTTTTAATATTATCGAAGAAATTGTTTGAGATTATTATACTGAAGGTTTTAAATAATCCATTGTCCGTAGTTATCACGTTTCCCTTTTTTGGTTGTTCTGCTAGAAGGTTTGGTTTATTGATTAATTCAGTGTCTAACAGTAATTTTCCAACGGGGTTTACTAAATTGCAGTCGGCAGAAATGAAGTGTACGTAATGTCCTTCTTCAGCGGTAAATGTATTTGAAGAAACGATAATTTTATGCGGTTGATCTAATGGGGTTTCTTCCAGATCGTCAAGGTCGTTTGAATCCTCGGTTTCAGTAGTGAAGAAAGGGTAGGAGTCAAGTGTGCGGTCAGAGACCCTAGGTTCGGTTAACCTGTTGTCAGGTGGTTGTCCTACACTTGTTTCGGGCATAGTTCCTGCAGGTAGCTGATTTATTGAGGGTTGTAGAGGTTCTTCCATGACTTCCGATGGTTCTTGCGGGGTACCGAGTAAATCTAGTTGAATGTTTCTTGCATTTTCTATTACAGTATTTTCGAGCGGCTCCTCAAACGATATTAAATTGTCTAATACGGTCTGGTCCTTATCTGAAGGGACGATTTGAGTGGAATTTGCTGCGGGTGAAAAACTGTTTATAGTTTCCTGGCGTTCATCTGGCATGGTTACCTCTTGAGATAAGCTGGGAAAAGATCGGTTCTTGTGTATTATTGGAGAATGTTGAACGTTCCCACGTGCGGTTTCTTCTGTTTCATCTGAACTGCTGCTTGTCTCTCGATACTTGGGTCGATTTTCCCTATCTCTTTGTAACTGTCGTATGCGGTGTCCGATTGTTTCAGTATTGGCGTCTGTTTTCGGTATCTGGGCTTTGAAGTCGGGGTCCTGGAGTTCTCGTGGAATAAGTGGTAGGCAGGCAGACGTGGGGTTGCGCGATAATGCGTCTGCGTTCTTATTCGTCTTTCCGGATTTATGGACAACCTGGTACTCGTATTCTAAAAGACGGAGCTTCCATTTCATAAGTCTGGAAGTTGGGTCTTTGACAGAATGTAACCAGACGAGTGGTCTGTGATCTGTAACGAGGGTGAATGGGGTTCCGTAGATGTAGGGCCTGAAGTATCTTACGGCGTAAACCATGGCCAAACATTCCTTTTCCGTAGCCGAATAATTCTTCTCAGGTTTATTTAGGCTGCGAGAGGCGTTAGCAATCGGCAGGTCGTTTCCTATCTCCCCTTGGCTAAGTACAGCTCCAATAGCGTAATCGGATGCATCTGTGGTTACAATGAAAGGTTTACTGAAATCAGGGTATTGCAATATGGGCTGCTGACAAAGTTCGTTACGTAATTGCTTAAAACTCTGGTCTTGTTCTTCTGTCCATTTGAATTTGATGCCTTTTCCTAATAAGTTAATTAATGGTTTTGCTTTTGTGGTGAAATTAGGTACGAATCTTCGGTAATATCCAACAAGTCCCAAGAATTGTTGAATGTTCTTCTGCGATGTGGGTGTTGGGAAATCTTGAACAGCTTTTAATTTCCTAGGGTCAGGTCTTACTCCTTCCTTTGAAATAATGTGTCCAAGGTATGCGACTTCCTTTCGCAGGAATTGGCACTTGTTGGTCTGGAGGGTTAATCCATGTTCTCGAAGGCGGTTTAACAATTTCTTGACTTTGATATTATGTTCCTGTAACGATGATGCATAGATCACTATGTCGTCCAAGTACACAAAGAGGTCTGTTCCTTGAAGTCCAGTGAGTGCTTGATCCATCAGGCGTTGAAAGGTGGGTGGTGCATTCTTTAATCCGAAAGGCATTCGAGAAAATTCGTAATGTCCATTTGGAGTAGTGAATGCTGTTTTTGCTTTATCCTTTGGATCCATCTCTATTTGATGAAATCCACTTGCCAGATCAAAGACTGAGAAATATTTAGCTCCTCCTAATCGATCTAAGATCTCTGTGATTTGAGGTAATGGATACTTATCAGAAATTGTTATTTCATTGAGGCCGCGAAAATCTATTACTAGACGCCAACGTTTCACTCCGTTTTCGTCTTCTTTCTTCGGGACGATCCACAAAGGTGAATTATATGGAGATTTTGAAGGTGTAATTATACCATTTGATAATAGCGCGCTGATTTGCTTTTGAATTTCCTTTTGATGTATGAGAGGATAACGATATTGTCTTGTGTTGATTGGAATATCATTGGATGTATGGATTGAATGTTTAAAGTCGCGGGCCATCCCGAGTTTATCTCCAGGAAGATAGAATCGGTCGGGAAAATCTTTAACCAAATTGGTAACGAAATCTAGTTCCTCCTTGTTCAAGTGTTTAGTGTTTAGGGCTTCTAAGATTTTTTGCATTCTATCTTCATTGGGTCTGAATTTTGACGGGTGTTCTACAGCTGGGTAAAAATCTTCGTCTGATGACCCGAAGATATCGAATGGCTCTAATGTTTGTGGCTCTATCTCTACGTCTAAGGGTACATCGCTGGTATTTGTTGCCATAACGTAGCACTTCCCTTTATTGTTACTCACAACTGCTTCCCCTATGTAAAGATGTTCGAGGGTCTTGATACGTGGTAAATATCCTTCCTTAATCCTCGAGTTTGTTATCGTTATAGCAATCTGTTGAGACGTCCGGGGCTCGATACGGTGTTTGGTCGATGTCAATGGCTCCTTCATTTGAGGTAGGTCCTGATAATTTGAAAAACGTAGAGGTCGGGTTGGTTTATTTTTTAATACCAACGTCCCATGATAATAGGAAATTTCGGCCTCTTCCTGTTTTAGAAATGTGCTTCCTATAAGTCCGTCTGCTTCTATTGCAAGTTCTTTTACTACATAGAAAAGTGCAGGAGCTTCGTGGATATGAAGAATTGTTGTTCCTAAAGTATGAATTGGATTAGTAGTAATTCCGGTTAATTCGATTTCTTCCCGAGAGTTTATCGCGGCTTTTTCTCCCAGGGCGTTAATGACTACTAAATTAACGGATGCTCCACCGTCGATTAAGAATTCTCCCGTTCCTGACTCCAGTTCTGGAACCTTGATTTCGATGCGTGGGGCAGGTGCTTCCCTGATGAGGGTTCCTCTTCGAAGCGGACTGTCCTTTGGCGAGCTTCTTTGTTTCCGCTCATCGTGTCGCCTATACGTTGAGCGCGATCGAAGTTTAAAGACTTGTTTGATTCGACGGATGAATCTCGCGAGTCTCGTTGATATCTCGGGCTACGCGAATGTTTCCTACAAGATTTTCCGTCATGTCCAGTTATACCGCAATGCCAACAATATAAACTCGGCTTGCGATCTTTATCGGGGTTTTTTAAAATAGAATAATGTTTTTCTCTATCATCTGCGTACGGTGAGTCGGAGCGATAAGAAGGGGATTCCGAGGGGCTCCGGTGACGCAAGGTCCAGGCCGTCGTGCGTGTCCGTCCTTCTCGTTCCTCTTCAAAACCAGATGTTCTAAGAGACCGATCCCTGTTCTGGTCGTATCTACTCGGAGAAAGTGGGTACGACACTTCGCGGTCGTGGCGACGAGAATCTTCGGCGTAATGGTCTCGGCGAGACCACCTGGAGGGCGATTCATTGCGGGGCGACTGTCGCCGATTCCTTAATTTTCTATCTATCTGTAGCACGGCGTCGTAAGCTTGTTCAAGTGTTTTAATGTCTTGAATCTGAGCCGACACTTTCCAGGAAATTCGATCCGGTAAACCATCAATGAAGTTTTCTTTAACGTCTTTTTCCATTTCTTTGACGAAGTCTTCAGCGTGATCCAGATACCTTTCCCGAATAGCTCCGCGCGCACAATAAACGAGATGGCTAGTCCTGTCGACGTACTGTCGCAGACTTTCTCCTTCGCGAATGCTTAGTTTCGCGATTTCGACTTGAAAATATGACAAACTTCTTCCCGGCGCGAATCTCTTTTTTAGATGTTGAACTAATTTCTTAACAGAGTCGAATTTATGCTCTAACGTGCACCTGCGTGCCGGACCGATCAGTTTCGTTAATATTATCGCAAGATACTCGGCTTCCGTACCCTCAGGAATCAAAGTTAACCCGTCTTCCACATTTTGTGCAAAGCGCGTCAAGGGTGGACTTTCACCGTCGAAGGTTGGAATTGACATAGTAATATTCTGTATACATGTCCGTTGCGTCAAAAGCGACATTGAGTTTGCAATTGAAACTGTCAGGTTCATAATATCGTTAGAAGAGACGTTCGCCTGTGCGGTTGCCATTTTAAAATTACTAAGTGACTCGACTAGAGAAAACTAGTATATCGTCGATAATAAATTACGAGTGATTATAACGTATTTAAAAACCCAAATTTTACGGCGATTCTAATGCAGTAGCATCCCACCGCTGTCACCAGTTCTGTTACGAGCCGGGGCTGCGGCAACGCGAGAGGCCGGCGAGGAGGGTATTTCCCAAGGAATACGGTTTATGAGTTTGTTAGTTAGGGGCGCGGACGAACCTGATGCGAAATCAGGGAGCCGCTAGGATTATTGACGGCGAGGACGAACCTGATGCGAAATCAGGGAGCCTCTAGGAATGGAGACACACGCGGACGAACCTGATTTGAGATCAGGGAGCCGCAGGAAGGTGAAACGTCGTGAACGAACCCGATGCGAAATCGGGGAGTCACTAGGATGAAGTTCACAGACGAACCTGGTGCGAAACCAGGGAGCTGTTAGGAGGTTGGATTATTCACAGACGAACCTGGTGCGAAACCAGGGAGCTGTTCGGAAGTTGGTAGATTTACAGACGAACCTGATGCGAAATCAGGTAGCTGTAGGATACGGACGAACCTGATGCGAAATCAGGGAGCCGTAGGAGGGTGAGGTTTCGTGGACGAACCCGATGCGAAATCGGGGAGCCACTGGGTTGGAGAAGATTCCTTGTTGTGGATGAAAGGTTGCGAACGAACCTGATGCGAAATCAGGGAGTCGCAGGAAATGTTAGTAATGCCTCGTAACTCTTAATTAATATTTGATACAACTCGAGCGGTAAAGTTGTATCAGTGGGTGAGTGCTACTAATATTATAAGGATCGCTGGGTAAGAGATGGGTTTAACGAATCTACTCGATTTACACGTGAACACCATTCGTATATTCAATAATTAGTTATTGTACAAATGTAAGTGTCGCGATTAAATAATAAATAAAAGTGTGTAGGTTACCACTAGTTGCACGGTGTTGACGCACTGGCGATGCGGGGCGTACGAGTGGCTATTTCAAAGTGCCAAATAGGATATAAACCGGACTCGCGGATCCTATGAGGTTAACTATGATTCTGACAGGGACTTTAGCCCGATCTTACCAACTCTGTACGAGCGTGACACGACGTGACTTTACGCGTGACTCTATAGCTTTTAACCAACGAGGGATGAAACCAAAGGGTTTATATAGTCCCAAAAATGAGTGGGGATGCATTAGGAATTTCCATATAAGGAAATCCTTCGGGGTCGTCGTCGTGTCACTCCCGTTCCCATGGTCGTGATCCAGATGGTCGAGATCATGACCCCCTTAGTGGTATGTGATAAACAAAAAGGCTTTTAGGGCGTTTTCCCTTCGCAGACGCGAGCTCGAAAAATGGTTGAGAGCGGCGTATGGGAAAATTCCACATACGTAACAATAGTTTCAATTAAATTTGCTAAAATTTCGTTCATAAAAATAAAAATTTGTAAAAAAATCGAAGATAGTTTCAATTAAATTTGCTAAAATTTCGTTCATAAAAATAAAAATTTGTAAAAAAATTTAAAAAATTCGAAGATAGTTTCAATTAAATTTGCTAAAATTTCGTTCATAAAAATAAAAATTTGTAAAAAAATAAAAAAAAATCGAAGATAGTTTCAATTAAATTTGTTAAAATTTCGTTCATAAAATTAAAATTTGTAAAAAAATCCAAAAAAATCGAAGATAGTTTCAATTAAATTTGATAAAATTTCGTTCATAAAAATTAAAATTTGTAAAAAAATCAAAATATCGAAAATAGTTTGAATTAAATTTGCTGAAGTTTAGTTAATAAAAATTAAAATTTGTAAGAAAATCCAAAAAAATCGAAGACAGCTTAAATTAAATTTGCTAAAATTTAGTTCATAAAACTTAAAAATTTTAAGAAAATCCAAAAAAATCGAAGATAGTTTCAATTAAATTTGCTAAAATTTCGTTCATAAAAAAAAAATTTGTAAAAAAATCCAAAAAAATCGAAGATAGTTTCAATTAAATTTGCTAAAATTTCGTTCATAAAAATTAAAATTTGTAAAAAAATCCAAAAAAAAACGAAGATAGTTTCAATTAAATTTGCTAAAATTTCGTTCATAAAAATTAAAATTTGTAAAAAAAACATAAAAATCGAAGATAGTTTTAATTAAATTTGCTAAAATTTAGTTCTTAAAAATTAAAATTTGGAAGAAAATCCAAAAAAATCGAAGACAGCATAAATGAAATTTGATAAAATTTCGTTCATAAAAATTAAAATTTGTAAAAAAATCAAAAAAATCGAAGATAGTTTGAATTAAATTTGCTAAAGTTTAGTTCATAAAAATAAAAATTTGTAAGAAAATCCAAAAAAATCGAAGACAGCTTAAATTAAATTTGCTAAAATTTAGTTCATAAAAATTAAAAATTTTATGAAAATCCAAAAAAATCGAAGATAGTTTCAATTAAATTTGCTAAAATTTCGTTCATAAAAAAAAATTTGTAAAAAAATCCAAAAAAATCGAAGATAGTTTCAATTAAATTTGCTAAAATTTCGTTCATAAAAATTAAAATTTGTAAAAAAACCAAAAAATCGAAGATAGTTTCAAATAAATTTGCTAAAATTTCGTTCATAAAAATAAAAATTTGTAAAAAAATTCAAAAAAATCGAAGATAGTTTCAATTAAATTTGCTAAAATTTCGTTCATAAAAATAAAAATTTGCAAAAAAATCCAAAAAAATCGAAGATAGTTTCAATTATATTTGCTAAAATTTCGTTCATAAAAATAAAAATTTGCAAAAAAATCCAAAAAAATCGAAGATAGTTTGAATTAAATTTGCTAAAGTTTAGTTCATAAAAATAAAAATTTGTAAAAAAATCAAAATATCGAAAATAGTTTGAATTAAATTTGCTGAAGTTTAGTTCATAAAAATTAAAATTTGTAAGAAAATCCAAAAAAATCGAAGACAGCTTAAATTAAATTTGCTAAAATTTAGTTCATAAAACTTAAAAATTTTATGAAAATCCAAAAAAATCGAAGATAGTTTCAATTAAATTTGCTAAAATTTCGTTCATAAAAAAAAAATTTGTAAAAAAATCCAAAAAAATCGAAGACAGTTTCAATTAAATTTGCTAAAATTTCGTTCATAAAAATTAAAATTTGTAAAAAAATCATAAAAATCGAAGATAGTTTTAATTAAATTTGCTAAAATTTCGTTCTTAAAAATTGAAATTTGTAAGAAAATCCAAAAAAATCGAAGACAGCATAAATTAAATTTGCTAAAATTTAGTTCATAAAACTTAAAAATTTTATGAAAATCCAAAAAAATCGAAGATAGTTTCAATTAAATTTGCTAAAATTTCGTTCATAAAAAAAAAATTTGTAAAAAAATCCAAAAAAATCGAAGATAGTTTCAATTAAATTTGCTAAAATTTCGTTCATAAAAATTAAAATTTGTAAAAAAATCCAAAAAAATCGAAGATAGTTTCAATTAAATTTGCTAAAATTTCGTTCATAAAAATAAAAATTTGCAAAAAAATCCAAAAAAATCGAAGATAGTTTCAATTAAATTTGATAAAATTGCGTTCATAAAAATTAAAATTTGTAAAAAAATCATAAAAATCGAAGATTGTTTTAATTAAATTTGCTAAAATTTAGTTCATAAAAATTAAAATTTGTAAGAAAATCCAAAAAAATCGAAGATAGTTTCAATTAAATTTGTTAAAATTTCGTTCATAAAAATTAAAATTTGTAAAAAAATCAAAATATCGAAAATAGTTTGAATTAAATTTGCTGAAGTTTAGTTAATAAAAATTAAAATTTGTAAGAAAATCCAAAAAAATCGAAGACAGCTTAAATTAAATTTGCTAAAATTTAGTTCATAAAACTTAAAAATTTTAAGATAATCCAAAAAAATCGAAGATAGTTTCAATTAAATTTGCTAAAATTTCGTTCATAAAAAAAAAATTTGTAAAAAAATCCAAAAAAATCGAAGATAGTTTCAATTAAATTTGCTAAAATTTCGTTCATAAAAATAAAAATTTGTAAAAAAATAAAAAAAAATCGAAGATAGTTTCAATTAAATTTGCTAAAATTTCGTTCATAAAAATAAAAATTTGCAAAAAAATCCAAAAAAATCGAAGATAGTTTCAATTAAATTTGCTAAAATTTCGTTCATAAAAATTAAAATTTGTAAAAAAATCATAAAAATCGAAGATAGTTTGAATTAAATTTGCTAAAATTAAGTTCATAAAAATTAAAATTTGTAAGAAAATCCAAAAAAATCGAAGACAGCTTAAATTAAATTTGCTAAAATTTAGTTCATAAAACTTAAAAATTTTAAGAAAATCCAAAAAATCGAAGATAGTTTCAATTAAATTTGATAAAATTTCGTTCATAAAAATTAACATTTGTAAAAAAATCATAAAAATCGGAGATAGTTTTAATTAAATTTGCTAAAATTTAGTTCTTAAAAATTGAAATTTGTAAGAAAATCCAAAAAAATCGAAGACAGCATAAATTAAATTTGCTAGAATTTAGTTCATAAAACTTAAAAATTTTATGAAAATCCAAAAAAATCGAAGATAGTTTCAATTAAATTTGCTAAAATTTCGTTCATAAAAAAAAAATTTGTAAAAAAATCCAAAAAAATCGAAGATAGTTTCAATTAAATTTGCTAAAATTTCGTTCATAAAAATAAAAATTTGTAAAAAAATTTAAAAAATTCGAAGATAGTTTCAATTAAATTTGCTAAAATTTCGTTCATAAAAATAAAAATTTGTAAAAAAATCCAAAAAAATCGAAGATAGTTTCAATTAAATTTGCTAAAATTTCGTTCATAAAAATTAAAATTTGTAAAAAAATCATAAAAATCGAAGATAGTTTTAATTAAATTTGCTAAAATTTAGTTCTTAAAAATTAAAATTTGTAAGAAAATCCAAAAAAATCGAAGACAGCATAAATTAAATTTGATAAAATTTCGTTCATAAAAATTAAAATTTGTAAAAAAATCAAAAAAATCGATGATAGTTTGAATTAAATTTGCTAAAGTTTAGTTCATAAAAATATAAATTTGTAAGAAAATCCAAAAAAATCGAAGACAGCTTAAATTAAATTTGCTAAAATTTCGTTCATAAAAAAAAAATTTGTAAAAAAATCCAAAAAAATCGAAGATAGTTTCAATTAAATTTGCTAAAATTTCGTTCATAAAAATTAAAATTTGTAAAAAAATCCAAAAAAATCGAAGATAGTTTCAATTAAATTTGCTAAAATTTCGTTCATAAAAATTAAAATTTGTAAAAAAATCATAAAAATCGAAGATAGTTTTAATTAAATTTGCTAAAATTTAGTTCTTAAAAATTAAAATTTGTAAGAAAATCCAAAAAAATCGAAGACAGCATAAATTAAATTTGATAAAATTTCGTTCATAAAAATTAAAATTTGTAATAAAATCAAAAAAACCGAAGATAGTTTGAATTAAATTTGCTAAAGTTTAGTTCATAAAAATAAAAATTTTTAAGAAAATCCAAAAAAATCGAAGACAGCTTAAATTAAATTTGCTAAAATTTAGTTCATAAAACTTAAAAATTTTATGAAAATCCAAAAAAATCGAAGATAGTTTCAATTAAATTTGCTAAAATTTCGTTCATAAAAAAAAAATTTGTAAAAAAATCCAAAAAAATCGAAGATAGTTTCAATTAAATTTGCTAAAATTTCGTTCATAAAAATTAAAATTTGTAAAAAAATCCAAAAAATCGAAGATAGTTTCAAATAAATTTGCTAAAATTTCGTTCACAAAAATAAAAATTTGTAAAAAAATTCAAAAAAATCGAAGATAGTTTCAATTAAATTTGCTAAAATTTCGTTCATAAAAATAAAAATTTGAAAAAAAATCCAAAAAAATCGAAGATAGTTTCAATTAAATTTGCTAAAATTTCGTTCATAAAAATAAAAATTTGCAAAAAAATCCAAAAAAATCGAAGATAGTTTCAAATAAATTTGCTAAAATTTCGTTCATAAAAATAAAAATTTGTAAAAAAATTCAAAAAAATCGAAGATAGTTTCAATTAAATTTGCTAAAATTTCGTTCATAAAAATAAAAATTTGCAAAAAAATCCAAAAAAATCGAAGATAGTTTCAATTAAATTTGCTAAAATTTCGTTCATAAAAATAAAAATTTGCAAAAAAATCCAAAAAAATCGAAGATAGTTTGAATTAAATTTGCTAAAGTTTAGTTCATAAAAATAAAAATTTGTAAAAAAATCAAAATATCGAAAATAGTTTGAATTAAATTTGCTGAAGTTTAGTTCATAAAAATTAAAATTTGTAAGAAAATCCAAAAAAATCGAAGACAGCTTAAATTAAATTTGCTAAAATTTAGTTCATAAAACTTAAAAATTTTATGAAAATCCAAAAAAATCGAAGATAGTCTCAATTAAATTTGCTAAAATTTCGTTCATAAAAAAAAATTTGTAAAAAAATCCAAAAAAATCGAAGATAGTTTCAATTAAATTTGCTAAAATTTCGTTCATAAAAATTAAAATTTGTAAAAAAATCAAAATATCGAAAATAGTTTGAATTAAATTTGCTAAAATTTCGTTCATAAAAATTAAAATTTGTAAAAAAATCATAAAAATCGAAGATAGTTTTAATTAAATTTGCTAAAATTTAGTTCTTAAAAATTAAAATTTGTAAGAAAATCCAAAAAAATCGAAGACAGCATAAATTAAATTTGATAAAATTTCGTTCATAAAAATTAAAATTTGTAATAAAATCAAAAAAACCGAAGATAGTTTGAATTAAATTTGCTAAAGTTTAGTTCATAAAAATAAAAATTTGTAAGAAAATCCAAAAAAATCGAAGACAGCTTAAATTAAATTTGCTAAAATTTAGTTCATAAAACTTAAAAATTTTATGAAAATCCAAAAAAATCGAAGATAGTTTCAATTAAATTTGCTAAAATTTCGTTCATAAAAAAAAAATTTGTAAAAAAATCCAAAAAAATCGAAGATAGTTTCAATTAAATTTGCTAAAATTTCGTTCATAAAAATTAAAATTTGTAAAAAAATCCAAAAAATCGAAGATAGTTTCAAATAAATTTGCTAAAATTTCGTTCACAAAAATAAAAATTTGTAAAAAAATTCAAAAAAATCGAAGATAGTTTCAATTAAATTTGCTAAAATTTCGTTCATAAAAATAAAAATTTGAAAAAAAATCCAAAAAAATCGAAGATAGTTTCAATTAAATTTGCTAAAATTTCGTTCATAAAAATAAAAATTTGCAAAAAAATCCAAAAAAATCGAAGATAGTTTCAAATAAATTTGCTAAAATTTCGTTCATAAAAATAAAAATTTGTAAAAAAATTCAAAAAAATCGAAGATAGTTTCAATTAAATTTGCTAAAATTTCGTTCATAAAAATAAAAATTTGCAAAAAAATCCAAAAAAATCGAAGATAGTTTCAATTAAATTTGCTAAAATTTCGTTCAAAAAAATAAAAATTTGCAAAAAAATCCAAAAAAATCGAAGATAGTTTGAATTAAATTTGCTAAAGTTTAGTTCATAAAAATAAAAATTTGTAAAAAAATCAAAATATCGAAAATAGTTTGAATTAAATTAGCTGATGTTTAGTTCATAAAAATTAAAATTTGTAAGAAAATCCAAAAAAATCGAAGACTGCTTAAATTAAATTTGCTAAAATTTAGTTCATAAAACTTAAAAATTTTATGAAAATCCAAAAAAATCGAAGATAGTTTCAATTAAATTTGCTAAAATTTCGTTCATAAAAAAAAAATTTGTAAAAAAATCCAAAAAATCGAAGATAGTTTCAATTAAATTTGCTAAAATTTCGTTCATAAAAATTAAAATTTGTAAAAAAATCATAAAAATCGAAGATAGTTTTAATTAAATTTGCTAAAATTTAGTTCTTAAAAATTAAAATTTGTAAGAAAATCCAAAAAAATCGATGACAGCATAAATTAAATTTGATAAAATTTCGGTCATAAAAATTAAAATTTGTAAAAAAATCCAAAAAATCGATGATAGTTTCAAATAAATTTGATAAAATTTCGTTCATAAAAATAAAAATTTGTAAAAAAATTCAAAAAAATCGAAGATAGTTTCAATTAAATTTGCTAAAATTTCGTTCATAAAAATTAAAATTTGTAAAAAAATCCAAAAAAATCGAAGATAGTTTCAATTAAATTTGCTAAAATTTCGTTCATAAAAATTAAAATTTGTAAAAAAATCATAAAAATCGAAGATAGTTTTAATTAAATTTGCTAAAATTTAGTTCATAAAAATTAAAATTTGTAAGAAAATCCAAAAAAATCGAAGACAGCTTAAATTAAATTTGCTAAAATTTAGTTCATAAAACTTAAAAATTTTAAGAAAATCCAAAAAATCGAAGATAGTTACAATTAAATTTGATAAAATTTCGTTCATAAAAATTAAAATTTGTAAAAAAATCATAAAAATCGGAGATAGTTTTAATTAAATTTGCTAAAATTTAGTTCTTAAAAATTGAAATTTGTAAGAAAATCCAAAAAAATCGAAGATAGTTTCAATTAAATTTGCTAAAATTTCGTTCATAAAAATAAAAATTTGTAAAAAAATAAAAAAAAATCGAAGATAGTTTCAATTAAATTTGCTAAAATTTCGTTCATAAAAATAAAAATTTGTAAAAAAATTTAAAAAATTCGAAGATAGTTTCAATTAAATTTGATAAAATTTCGTTCATAAAAATAAAAATTTGTAAAAAAATAAAAAAAAATCGAAGATAGTTTCAATTAAATTTGTTAAAATTTCGTTCATAAAATTAAAATTTGTAAAAAAATCCAAAAAAATCGAAGATAGTTTCAATTAAATTTGATAAAATTTCGTTCATAAAAATTAAAATTTGTAAAAAAATCAAAATATCGAAAATAGTTTGAATTAAATTTGCTGAAGTTTAGTTAATAAAAATTAAAATTTGTAAGAAAATCCAAAAAAATCGAAGACAGCTTAAATTAAATTTGCTAAAATTTAGTTCATAAAACTTAAAAATTTTAAGAAAATCCAAAAAAATCGAAGATAGTTTCAATTAAATTTGCTAAAATTTCGTTCATAAAAAAAAAATTTGTAAAAAAATCCAAAAAAATCGAAGATAGTTTCAATTAAATTTGCTAAAATTTCGTTCATAAAAATTAAAATTTGTAAAAAAATCCAAAAAAATCGAAGATAGTTTCAATTAAATTTCCTAAAATTTCGTTCATAAAAATTAAAATTTGTAAAAAAATCATAAAAATCGAAGATAGTTTTAATTAAATTTGCTAAAATTTAGTTCTTAAAAATTAAAATTTGTAAGAAAATCCAAAAAAATCGAAGACAGCATAAATTAAATTTGATAAAATTTCGTTCATAAAAATTAAAATTTGTAAAAAAATCAAAAAAATCGAAGATAGTTTGAATTAAATTTGCTAAAGTTTAGTTCATAAAAATAAAAATTTGTAAGAAAATCCAAAAAAATCGAAGACAGCTTAAATTAAATTTGCTAAAATTTAGTTCATAAAACTTAAAAATTTTATGAAAATCCAAAAAAATCGAAGATAGTTTCAATTAAATTTGCTAAAATTTCGTTCATAAAAAAAAAATTTGTAAAAAAATCCAAAAAAATCGAAGATAGTTTCAATTAAATTTGCTAAAATTTCGTTCATAAAAAAAAAAATTTGTAAAAAAATCCAAAAAAATCGAAGATAGTTTCAATTAAATTTGCTAAAATTTCGTTCATAAAAATTAAAATTTGTAAAAAAATCATAAAAATCGAAGATAGTTTTAATTAAATTTGCTAAAATTTAGTTCTTAAAAATTAAAATTTGTAAGAAAATCCAAAAAAATCGATGACAGCATAAATTAAATTTGATAAAATTTCGGTCATAAAAATTAAAATTTGTAAAAAAATCCAAAAAATCGATGATAGTTTCAAATAAATTTGATATAATTTCGTTCATAAAAATAAAAATTTGTAAAAAAATTCAAAAAAATCGAAGATAGTTTCAATTAAATTTGCTAAAATTTCGTTCATAAAAATAAAAATTTGCAAAAAAATCCAAAAAAATCGAAGATAGTTTCAATTAAATTTGCTAAAATTTCGTTCATAAAAATTAAAATTTGTAAAAAAATCATAAAAATCGAAGATAGTTTTAATTAAATTTGCTAAAATTTAGTTCATAAAAATTAAAATTTGTAAGAAAATCCAAAAAAATCGAAGACAGCTTAAATTAAATTTGCTAAAATTTAGTTCATAAAACTTAAAAATTTTAAGAAAATCCAAAAAATCGAAGATAGTTACAATTAAATTTGATAAAATTTCGTTCATAAAAATTAAAATTTGTAAAAAAATCATAAAAATCGGAGATAGTTTTAATTAAATTTGCTAAAATTTAGTTCTTAAAAATTGAAATTTGTAAGAAAATCCAAAAAAATCGAAGACAGCATAAATTAAATTTGCTAAAATTTAGTTCATAAAACTTAAAAATTTTATGAAAATCCAAAAAAATCGAAGATAGTTTCAATTAAATTTGCTAAAATTTCGTTCATAAAAAAAAATTTGTAAAAAAATCCAAAAAAATCGAAGATAGTTTCAATTAAATTTGCTAAAATTTCGTTCATAAAAATTAAAATTTGTAAAAAAATCCAAAAAATCGAAGATAGTTTCAAATAAATTTGCTAAAATTTCGTTCATAAAAATAAAAATTTGTAAAAAAATTCAAAAAAATCGAAGATAGTTTCAATTAAATTAGCTAAAATTTCGTTCATAAAAATAAAAATTTGCAAAAAAATCCAAAAAAATCGAAGATAGTTTCAATTAAATTTGCTAAAATTTCGTTCATAAAAATAAAAATTTGCAAAAAAATTCAAAAAAATCGAAGATAGTTTCAATTAAATTTGATAAAATTTCGTTCATAAAAATTAAAATTTGTAAAAAAATCATAAAAATCGAAGATAGTTTTAATTAAATTTGCTAAAATTTAGTTCATAAAAATTAAAATTTGTAAGAAAATCCAAAAAAATCGAAGATAGTTTCAATTAAATTTGCTAAAATTTCGTTCATAAAAATAAAAATTTGTAAAAAAATAAAAAAAAATCGAAGATAGTTTCAATTAAATTTGCTAAAATTTCGTTCATAAAAATAAAAATTTGTAAAAAAATTTAAAAAATTCGAAGATAGTTTCAATTAAATTTGCTAAAATTTCGTTCATAAAAAAAAAAATTTGTAAAAAAATAAAAAAAAATCGAAGATAGTTTCAATTAAATTTGTTAAAATTTCGTTCATAAAATTAAAATTTGTAAAAAAATCCAAAAAAATCGAAGATAGTTTCAATTAAATTTGATAAAATTTCGTTCATAAAAATTAAAATTTGTAAAAAAATCAAAATATCGAAAATAGTTTGAATTAAATTTGCTGAAGTTTAGTTAATAAAAATTAAAATTTGTAAGAAAATCCAAAAAAATCGAAGACAGCTTAAATTAAATTTGCTAAAATTTAGTTCATAAAACTTAAAAATTTTAAGAAAATCCAAAAAAAACGAAGATAGTTTCAATTAAATTTGCTAAAATTTCGTTCATAAAAAAAAAATTTGTAAAAAAATCCAAAAAAATCGAAGATAGTTTCAATTAAATTTGCTAAAATTTCGTTCATAAAAATTAAAATTTGTAAAAAAATCCAAAAAAATCGAAGATAGTTTCAATTAAATTTGCTAAAATTTCGTTCATAAAAATTAAAATTTGTAAAAAAATCATAAAAATCGAAGATAGTTTTAATTAAATTTGCTAAAATTTAGTTCTTAAAAATTAAAATTTGTAAGAAAATCCAAAAAAATCGAAGACAGCATAAATTAAATTTGATAAAATTTCGTTCATAAAAATTAAAATTTGTAAAAAAATCAAAAAAATCGAAGATAGTTTGAATTAAATTTGCTAAAGTTTAGTTCATAAAAATAAAAATTTGTAAGAAAATCCAAAAAAATCGAAGACAGCTTAAATTAAATTTGCTAAAATTTAGTTCATAAAACTTAAAAATTTTATGAAAATCCAAAAAAATCGAAGATAGTTTCAATTAAATTTGCTAAAATTTCGTTCATAAAAAAAAAATTTGTAAAAAAATCCAAAAAAATCGAAGATAGTTTCAATTAAATTTGCTAAAATTTCGTTCATAAAAATTAAAATTTGTAAAAAAAACCAAACAATCGAAGATAGTTTCAAATAAATTTGCTAAAATTTCGTTCATAAAAATAAAAATTTGTAAAAAAATTCAAAAAAATCGAAGATAGTTTCAATTAAATTTGCTAAAATTTCGTTCATAAAAATAAAAATTTGCAAAAAAATCCAAAAAAATCGAAGATAGTTTCAATTAAATTTGCTAAAATTTCGTTCATAAAAATAAAAATTTGCAAAAAAATCCAAAAAAATCGAAGATAGTTTGAATTAAATTTGCTAAAGTTTAGTTCATAAAAATAAAAATTTGTAAAAAAATCAAAATATCGAAAATAGTTTGAATTAAATTTGCTGAAGTTTAGTTCATAAAAATTAAAATTTGTAAGAAAATCCAAAAAAATCGAAGACAGCTTAAATTAAATTTGCTAAAATTTAGTTCATAAAACTTAAAAATTTTATGAAAATCCAAAAAAATCGAAGATAGTTTCAATTAAATTTGCTAAAATTTCGTTCATAAAAAAAAAATTTGTAAAAAAATCCAAAAAAATCGAAGATAGTTTCAATTAAATTTGCTAAAATTTCGTTCATAAAAATTAAAATTTGTAAAAAAATCAAAATATCGAAAATAGTTTGAATTAAATTTGCTGAAGTTTAGTTCATAAAAATAAAAATTTGTAAAAAAATCAAAATATCGAAAATAGTTTGAATTAAATTTGCTGAAGTTTAGTTCATAAAAATTAAAATTTGTAAGAAAATCCAAAAAAATCGAAGACAGCTTAAATTAAATTTGCTAAAATTTAGTTCATAAAACTTAAAAATTTTATGAAAATCCAAAAAAATCGAAGATAGTTTCAATTAAATTTGCTAAAATTTCGTTCATAAAAAAAAAATTTGTAAAAAAATCCAAAAAAATCGAAGATAGTTTCAATTAAATTTGCTAAAATTTCGTTCATAAAAATTAAAATTTGTAAAAAAATCAAAATATCGAAAATAGTTTGAATTAAATTTGCTGAAGTTTAGTTCATAAAAATTAAAATTTGTAAGAAAATCCAAAAAAATCGAAGACAGCTTAAATTAAATTTGCTAAAATTTAGTTCATAAAACTTAAAAATTTTAAGAAAATCCCAAAAAATCGAAGATAGTTTCAATTAAATTTGCTAAAATTTCGTTCATAAAAAAAAAATTTGTAAAAAAATCCAAAAAAATCGAAGATAGTTTCAATTAAATTTGCTAAAATTTCGTTCATAAAAATTAAAATTTGTAAAAAAATCATAAAAATCGAAGATAGTTTTAATTAAATTTGCTAAAATTTAGTTCATAAAAATTAAAATTTGTAAGAAAATCCAAAAAAATCGAAGACAGCTTAAATTAAATTTGCTAAAATTTAGTTCATAAAACTTAAAAATTTTAAGAAAATCCAAAAAATCGAAGATAGTTTCAATTAAATTTGATAAAATTTCGTTCATAAAAATTAAAATTTGTAAAAAAATCATAAAAATCGGAGATAGTTTTAATTAAATTTGCTAAAATTTAGTTCTTAAAAATTGAAATTTGTAAGAAAATCCAAAAAAATCGAAGACAGCATAAATTAAATTTGCTAAAATTTAGTTCATAAAACTTAAAAATTTTATGAAAATCCAAAAAAATCGAAGATAGTTTCAATTAAATTTGCTAAAATTTCGTTCATAAAAAAAAATTTGTAAAAAAATCCAAAAAAATCGAAGATAGTTTCAATTAAATTTGCTAAAATTTCGTTCATAAAAATTAAAATTTGTAAAAAAATCCAAAAAATCGAAGATAGTTTCAAATAAATTTGCTAAAATTTCGTTCATAAAAATAAAAATTTGTAAAAAAATTCAAAAAAATCGAAGATAGTTTCAATTAAATTTGCTAAAATTTCGTTCATAAAAATAAAAATTTGCAAAAAAATCCAAAAAAATCGAAGATAGTCTCAATTAAATTTGCTAAAATTTCGTTCATAAAAATAAAAATTTGCAAAAAAATCCAAAAAAATCGAAGATAGTTTCAATTAAATTTGCTAAAATTTCGTTCATAAAAATAAAAATTTGCAAAAAAATCCAAAAAAATCGAAGATAGTTTCAATTAAATTTGCTAAAATTTCGTTCATAAAAATAAAAATTTGCAAAAAAATCCAAAAAAATCGAAGATAGTTTCAATTAAATTTGATAAAATTTCGTTCATAAAAATTAAAATTTGTAAAAAAATCATAAAAATCGAAGATAGTTTTAATTAAATTTGCTAAAATTTAGTTCATAAAAATTAAAATTTGTAAGAAAATCCAAAAAAATCGAAGATAGTTTCTATTAAATTTGCTAAAATTTCGTTCATAAAAATAAAAATTTGTAAAAAAATAAAAAAAAATCGAAGATAGTTTCAATTAAATTTGCTAAAATTTCGTTCAGAAAAATAAAAATTTGTAAAAAAATAAAAAAAAATCGAAGATAGTTTCAATTAAATTTGTTAAAATTTCGTTCATAAAATTAAAATTTGTAAAAAAATCCAAAAAAATCGAAGATAGTTTCAATTAAATTTGATAAAATTTCGTTCATAAAAATTAAAATTTGTAAAAAAATCAAAATATCGAAAATAGTTTGAATTAAATTTGCTGAAGTTTAGTTAATAAAAATTAAAATTTGTAAGAAAATCCAAAAAAATCGAAGACAGCTTAAATTAAATTTGCTAAAATTTAGTTCATAAAACTTAAAAATTTTAAGAAAATCCAAAAAAATCGAAGATAGTTTCAATTAAATTTGCTAAAATTTCGTTCATAAAAATTAAAATTTGTAAAAAAATCATAAAAATCGAAGATAGTTTTAATTAAATTTGCTAAAATTTAGTTCTTAAAAATTAAAATTTGTAAGAAAATCCAAAAAAATCGAAGACAGCATAAATTAAATTTGATAAAATTTCGTTCATAAAAATTAAAATTTGTAAAAAAATCAAAAAAATCGAAGATAGTTTGAATTAAATTTGCTAAAGTTTAGTTCATAAAAATAAAAATTTGTAAGAAAATCCAAAAAAATCGAAGACAGCTTAAATTAAATTTGCTAAAATTTAGTTCATAAAACTTAAAAATTTTATGAAAATCCAAAAAAATCGAAGATAGTTTCAATTAAATTTGCTAAAATTTCGTTCATAAAAAAAAAATTTGTAAAAAAATCCAAAAAAATCGAAGATAGTTTCAATTAAATTTGCTAAAATTTCGTTCATAAAAATTAAAATTTGTAAAAAAATCATAAAAATCGAAGATAGTTTTAATTAAATTTGCTAAAATTTAGTTCTTAAAAATTAAAATTTGTAAGAAAATCCAAAAAAATCGAAGACAGCATAAATTAAATTTGATAAAATTTCGGTCATAAAAATTAAAATTTGTAAAAAAATCCAAAAAATCGATGAAAGTTTCAAATAAATTTGATAAAATTTCGTTCATAAAAATTAAAATTTTTAAAAAAATAAAAAAAAATCGAAGATAGTTTCAAATAAATTTGCTAAAATTTCGTTCATAAAATAAAAATTTGTAAAAAAATTAAAAAAAATCGAAGATAGTTTCAATTAAATTTGCTAAAATTTCGTTCATAAAAATAAATATTTGTAAAAAAAAAAAAAAAATCGAAGATAGTTTCAATTAAATTTGCTAAAATTTCGTTCATAAAAATAAAAATTTGTAAAAAAATTCAAAAAAATCGAAGATAGTTTCAATTAAATTTGCTAAAATTTCGTTCATAAAAATTAAAATTTGTAAAAAAATCATAAAAATCGAAGATAGTTTTAATTAAATTTGTTAAAATTTCGTTCATAAAATTAAAATTTGTAAAAAAATCCAAAAAAATCGAAGATAGTTTCAATTAAATTTGATAAAATTTCGTTCATAAAAATTAAAATTTGTAAAAAAATCAAAATATCGAAAATAGTTTGAATTAAATTTGCTGAAGTTTAGTTAATAAAAATTAAAATTTGTAAGAAAATCCAAAAAAATCGAAGACAGCTTAAATTAAATTTGCTAAAATTTAGTTCATAAAACTTAAAAATTTTAAGAAAATCCAAAAAAATCGAAGATAGTTTCAATTAAATTTGCTAAAATTTCGTTCATAAAAAAAAATTTGTAAAAAAATCCAAAAAAATCGAAGATAGTTTCAATTAAATTTGCTAAAATTTCGTTCATAAAAATTAAAATTTGTAAAAAAATCCAAAAAAATCGAAGATAGTTTCAATTAAATTTGCTAAAATTTCGTTCATAAAAATTAAAATTTGTAAAAAAATCATAAAAATCGAAGATAGTTTTAATTAAATTTGCTAAAATTTAGTTCTTAAAAATTAAAATTTGTAAGAAAATCCAAAAAAATCGAAGACAGCATAAATTAAATTTGATAAAATTTCGTTCATAAAAATTAAAATTTGTAAAAAAATCAAAAAAATCGAAGATAGTTTGAATTAAATTTGCTAAAGTTTAGTTCATAAAAATAAAAATTTGTAAGAAAATCCAAAAAAATCGAAGACAGCTTAAATTAAATTTGCTAAAATTTAGTTCATAAAACTTAAAAATTTTATGAAAATCCAAAAAAATCGAAGATAGTTTCAATTAAATTTGCTAAAATTTCGTTCATAAAAAAAAAATTTGTAAAAAAATCCAAAAAAATCGAAGATAGTTTCAATTAAATTTGCTAAAATTTCGTTCATAAAAATTAAAATTTGTAAAAAAAACCAAAAAATCGAAGATAGTTTCAAATAAATTTGCTAAAATTTCGTTCATAAAAATAAAAATTTGTAAAAAAATTCAAAAAAATCGAAGATAGTTTCAATTAAATTTGCTAAAATTTCGTTCATAAAAATAAAAATTTGCAAAAAAATCCAAAAAAATCGAAGATAGTTTCAATTAAATTTGCTAAAATTTCGTTCATAAAAATAAAAATTTGCAAAAAAATCCAAAAAAATCGAAGATAGTTTGAATTAAATTTGCTAAAGTTTAGTTCATAAAAATAAAAATTTGTAAAAAAATCAAAATATCGAAAATAGTTTGAATTAAATTTGCTGAAGTTTAGTTCATAAAAATTAAAATTTGTAAGAAAATCCAAAAAAATCGAAGACAGCTTAAATTAAATTTGCTAAAATTTAGTTCATAAAACTTAAAAATTTTATGAAAATCCAAAAAAATCGAAGATAGTTTCAATTAAATTTGCTAAAATTTCGTTCATAAAAAAAAAATTTGTAAAAAAATCCAAAAAAATCGAAGATAGTTTCAATTAAATTTGCTAAAATTTCGTTCATAAAAATTAAAATTTGTAAAAAAATCAAAATATCGAAAATAGTTTGAATTAAATTTGCTGAAGTTTAGTTCATAAAAATAAAAATTTGTAAAAAAATCAAAATATCGAAAATAGTTTGAATTAAATTTGCTGAAGTTTAGTTCATAAAAATTAAAATTTGTAAGAAAATCCAAAAAAATCGAAGACAGCTTAAATTAAATTTGCTAAAATTTAGTTCATAAAACTTAAAAATTTTATGAAAATCCAAAAAAATCGAAGATAGTTTCAATTAAATTTGCTAAAATTTCGTTCATAAAAAAAAAATTTGTAAAAAAATCCAAAAAAATCGAAGATAGTTTCAATTAAATTTGCTAAAATTTCGTTCATAAAAATTAAAATTTGTAAAAAAATCAAAATATCGAAAATAGTTTGAATTAAATTTGCTGAAGTTTAGTTCATAAAAATTAAAATTTGTAAGAAAATCCAAAAAAATCGAAGACAGCTTAAATTAAATTTGCTAAAATTTAGTTCATAAAACTTAAAAATTTTAAGAAAATCCCAAAAAATCGAAGATAGTTTCAATTAAATTTGCTAAAATTTCGTTCATAAAAAAAAAATTTGTAAAAAAATCCAAAAAAATCGAAGATAGTTTCAATTAAATTTGCTAAAATTTCGTTCATAAAAATTAAAATTTGTAAAAAAATCATAAAAATCGAAGATAGTTTTAATTAAATTTGCTAAAATTTAGTTCATAAAAATTAAAATTTGTAAGAAAATCCAAAAAAATCGAAGACAGCTTAAATTAAATTTGCTAAAATTTAGTTCATAAAACTTAAAAATTTTAAGAAAATCCAAAAAATCGAAGATAGTTTCAATTAAATTTGATAAAATTTCGTTCATAAAAATTAAAATTTGTAAAAAAATCATAAAAATCGGAGATAGTTTTAATTAAATTTGCTAAAATTTAGTTCTTAAAAATTGAAATTTGTAAGAAAATCCAAAAAAATCGAAGACAGCATAAATTAAATTTGCTAAAATTTAGTTCATAAAACTTAAAAATTTTATGAAAATCCAAAAAAATCGAAGATAGTTTCAATTAAATTTGCTAAAATTTCGTTCATAAAAAAAAATTTGTAAAAAAATCCAAAAAAATCGAAGATAGTTTCAATTAAATTTGCTAAAATTTCGTTCATAAAAATTAAAATTTGTAAAAAAATCCAAAAAATCGAAGATAGTTTCAAATAAATTTGCTAAAATTTCGTTCATAAAAATAAAAATTTGTAAAAAAATTCAAAAAAATCGAAGATAGTTTCAATTAAATTTGCTAAAATTTCGTTCATAAAAATAAAAATTTGCAAAAAAATCCAAAAAAATCGAAGATAGTTTCAATTAAATTTGCTAAAATTTCGTTCATAAAAATAAAAATTTGCAAAAAAATCCAAAAAAATCGAAGATAGTTTCAATTAAATTTGCTAAAATTTCGTTCATAAAAATAAAAATTTGCAAAAAAATCCAAAAAAATCGAAGATAGTTTCAATTAAATTTGCTAAAATTTCGTTCATAAAAATAAAAATTTGCAAAAAAATCCAAAAAAATCGAAGATAGTTTCAATTAAATTTGATAAAATTTCGTTCATAAAAATTAAAATTTGTAAAAAAATCATAAAAATCGAAGATAGTTTTAATTAAATTTGCTAAAATTTAGTTCATAAAAATTAAAATTTGTAAGAAAATCCAAAAAAATCGAAGATAGTTTCTATTAAATTTGCTAAAATTTCGTTCATAAAAATAAAAATTTGTAAAAAAATAAAAAAAAATCGAAGATAGTTTCAATTAAATTTGCTAAAATTTCGTTCAGAAAAATAAAAATTTGTAAAAAAATAAAAAAAAATCGAAGATAGTTTCAATTAAATTTGTTAAAATTTCGTTCATAAAATTAAAATTTGTAAAAAAATCCAAAAAAATCGAAGATAGTTTCAATTAAATTTGATAAAATTTCGTTCATAAAAATTAAAATTTGTAAAAAAATCAAAATATCGAAAATAGTTTGAATTAAATTTGCTGAAGTTTAGTTAATAAAAATTAAAATTTGTAAGAAAATCCAAAAAAATCGAAGACAGCTTAAATTAAATTTGCTAAAATTTAGTTCATAAAACTTAAAAATTTTAAGAAAATCCAAAAAAATCGAAGATAGTTTCAATTAAATTTGCTAAAATTTCGTTCATAAAAATTAAAATTTGTAAAAAAATCATAAAAATCGAAGATAGTTTTAATTAAATTTGCTAAAATTTAGTTCTTAAAAATTAAAATTTGTAAGAAAATCCAAAAAAATCGAAGACAGCATAAATTAAATTTGATAAAATTTCGTTCATAAAAATTAAAATTTGTAAAAAAATCAAAAAAATCGAAGATAGTTTGAATTAAATTTGCTAAAGTTTAGTTCATAAAAATAAAAATTTGTAAGAAAATCCAAAAAAATCGAAGACAGCTTAAATTAAATTTGCTAAAATTTAGTTCATAAAACTTAAAAATTTTATGAAAATCCAAAAAAATCGAAGATAGTTTCAATTAAATTTGCTAAAATTTCGTTCATAAAAAAAAAATTTGTAAAAAAATCCAAAAAAATCGAAGATAGTTTCAATTAAATTTGCTAAAATTTCGTTCATAAAAATTAAAATTTGTAAAAAAATCATAAAAATCGAAGATAGTTTTAATTAAATTTGCTAAAATTTAGTTCTTAAAAATTAAAATTTGTAAGAAAATCCAAAAAAATCGAAGACAGCATAAATTAAATTTGATAAAATTTCGGTCATAAAAATTAAAATTTGTAAAAAAATCCAAAAAATCGATGAAAGTTTCAAATAAATTTGATAAAATTTCGTTCATAAAAATTAAAATTTTTAAAAAAATAAAAAAAAATCGAAGATAGTTTCAAATAAATTTGCTAAAATTTCGTTCATAAAATAAAAATTTGTAAAAAAATTAAAAAAAATCGAAGATAGTTTCAATTAAATTTGCTAAAATTTCGTTCATAAAAATAAATATTTGTAAAAAAAAAAAAAAAATCGAAGATAGTTTCAATTAAATTTGCTAAAATTTCGTTCATAAAAATAAAAATTTGTAAAAAAATTCAAAAAAATCGAAGATAGTTTCAATTAAATTTGCTAAAATTTCGTTCATAAAAATTAAAATTTGTAAAAAAATCATAAAAATCGAAGATAGTTTTAATTAAATTTGTTAAAATTTCGTTCATAAAATTAAAATTTGTAAAAAAATCCAAAAAAATCGAAGATAGTTTCAATTAAATTTGATAAAATTTCGTTCATAAAAATTAAAATTTGTAAAAAAATCAAAATATCGAAAATAGTTTGAATTAAATTTGCTGAAGTTTAGTTAATAAAAATTAAAATTTGTAAGAAAATCCAAAAAAATCGAAGACAGCTTAAATTAAATTTGCTAAAATTTAGTTCATAAAACTTAAAAATTTTAAGAAAATCCAAAAAAATCGAAGATAGTTTCAATTAAATTTGCTAAAATTTCGTTCATAAAAAAAAATTTGTAAAAAAATCCAAAAAAATCGAAGATAGTTTCAATTAAATTTGCTAAAATTTCGTTCATAAAAATTAAAATTTGTAAAAAAATCCAAAAAAATCGAAGATAGTTTCAATTAAATTTGCTAAAATTTCGTTCATAAAAATTAAAATTTGTAAAAAAATCATAAAAATCGAAGATAGTTTTAATTAAATTTGCTAAAATTTAGTTCTTAAAAATTAAAATTTGTAAGAAAATCCAAAAAAATCGAAGACAGCATAAATTAAATTTGATAAAATTTCGGTCATAAAAATTAAAATTTGTAAAAAAATCCAAAAAAATCGAAGATAGTTTCAATTAAATTTGCTAAGATTTCGTTCATAAAAATTAAAATTTGTAAAAAATCCCCAAAAATCGAAGATACTTTCAATTAAATTTGCTAAAATTTCGTTCATAAAAATTAAAATTTGTAAAAAAATCCAAAAAAATCGAAGATAGTTTCAATTAAATTTGCTAAAATTTCGTTCATAAAAATTAAAATTTTTAAAAAAATCCAAAAAAATCGTTGATAGTTTCAATTGAATTTGCTAAAATTTCGAACATAAAAATTAAAATTTTTAAGAAAATCCAAAAAAATCGAAGACAGCTTAAATTAAATTTGCTAAAATTTAGTTCATAAAACTTAAAAATTTTAAGAAAATCCAAAAAATCGAAGTTAGTTACAATTAAATTTGATAAAATTTCGTTCATAAAAATTAAAATTTGTAAAAAAATCATAAAAATCGGAGATAGTTTTAATTAAATTTGCTAAAATTTAGTTCTTAAAAATTGAAATTTGTAAGAAAATCCAAAAAAATCGAAGACAGCATAAATTAAATTTGCTAAAATTTAGTTCATAAAACTTAAAAATTTTATGAAAATCCAAAAAAATCGAAGATAGTTTCAATTAAATTTGCTAAAATTTCGTTCATAAAAAAAAATTTGTAAAAAAATCCAAAAAAATCGAAGATAGTTTCAATTAAATTTGCTAAAATTTCGTTCATAAAAATAAAAATTTGTAAAAAAATAAAAAAAAATCGAAGATAGTTTCAATTAAATTTGCTAAAATTTCGTTCATAAAAATAAAAATTTGTAAAAAAATTTAAAAAATTCGAAGATAGTTTCAATTAAATTTGCTAAAATTTCGTTCATAAAAAAAAAAATTTGTAAAAAAATAAAAAAAAATCGAAGATAGTTTCAATTAAATTTGTTAAAATTTCGTTCATAAAATTAAAATTTGTAAAAAAATCCAAAAAAATCGAAGATAGTTTCAATTAAATTTGATAAAATTTCGTTCATAAAAATTAAAATTTGTAAAAAAATCAAAATATCGAAAATAGTTTGAATTAAATTTGCTGAAGTTTAGTTAATAAAAATTAAAATTTGTAAGAAAATCCAAAAAAATCGAAGACAGCTTAAATTAAATTTGCTAAAATTTAGTTCATAAAACTTAAAAATTTTAAGAAAATCCAAAAAAATCGAAGATAGTTTCAATTAAATTTGCTAAAATTTCGTTCATAAAAAAAAAATTTGTAAAAAAATCCAAAAAAATCGAAGATAGTTTCAATTAAATTTGCTAAAATTTCGTTCATAAAAATTAAAATTTGTAAAAAAATCCAAAAAAATCGAAGATAGTTTCAATTAAATTTGCTAAAATTTCGTTCATAAAAATTAAAATTTGTAAAAAAATCATAAAAATCGAAGATAGTTTTAATTAAATTTGCTAAAATTTAGTTCTTAAAAATTAAAATTTGTAAGAAAATCCAAAAAAATCGAAGACAGCATAAATTAAATTTGATAAAATTTCGTTCATAAAAATTAAAATTTGTAAAAAAATCAAAAAAATCGAAGATAGTTTGAATTAAATTTGCTAAAGTTTAGTTCATAAAAATAAAAATTTGTAAGAAAATCCAAAAAATCGAAGACAGCTTAAATTAAATTTGCTAAAATTTAGTTCATAAAACTTAAAAATTTTATGAAAATCCAAAAAAATCGAAGATAGTTTCAATTAAATTTGCTAAAATTTCGTTCATAAAAAAAAAATTTGTAAAAAAATCCAAAAAAATCGAAGATAGTTTCAATTAAATTTGCTAAAATTTCGTTCATAAAAATAAAAATTTGCAAAAAAATCCATAAAAATCGAAGATAGTTTCAATTAAATTTGCTAAAATATCGTTCATAAAAATAAAAATTTGCAAAAAAATCGAAGATAGTTTGAATTAAATTTGCTAAAGTTTAGTTCATAAAAATAAAAATTTGTAAAAAAATCAAAATATCGAAAATAGTTTGAATTAAATTAGCTGAAGTTTAGTTCATAAAAATTAAAATTTGTAAGAAAATCCAAAAAAATCGAAGACTGCTTAAATTAAATTTGCTAAAATTTAGTTCATAAAACTTAAAAATTTTATGAAAATCCAAAAAAATCGAAGATAGTTTCAATTAAATTTGCTAAAATTTCGTTCATAAAAAAAAAATTTGTAAAAAAATCCAAAAAAATCGAAGATAGTTTCAATTAAATTTGCTAAAATTTCGTTCATAAAAATTAAAATTTGTAAAAAAATCATAAAAATCGAAGATAGTTTTAATTAAATTTGCTAAAATTTAGTTCTTAAAAATTAAATTTTGTAAGAAAATCCAAAAAAATCGATGACAGCTTAAATTAAATTTGCTAAAATTTAGTTCATAAAACTTAAAAATTTTAAGAAAATCCCAAAAAATCGAAGATAGTTTCAATTAAATTTGCTAAAATTTCGTTCATAAAAAAAAATTTGTAAAAAAATCCAAAAAAATCGAAGATAGTTTCAATTAAATTTGCTAAAATTTCGTTCATAAAAATTAAAATTTGTAAAAAAATCATAAAAATCGAAGATAGTTTTAATTAAATTTGCTAAAATTTAGTTCATAAAAATTAAAATTTGTAAGAAAATCCAAAAAAATCGAAGACAGCTTAAATTAAATTTGCTAAAATTTAGTTCATAAAACTTAAAAATTTTAAGAAAATCCAAAAAATCGAAGATAGTTTCAATTAAATTTGATAAAATTTCGTTCATAAAAATTAAAATTTGTAAAAAAATCATAAAAATCGGAGATAGTTTTAATTAAATTTGCTAAAATTTAGTTCTTAAAAATTGAAATTTGTAAGAAAATCCAAAAAAATCGAAGACAGCATAAATTAAATTTGCTAAAATTTAGTTCATAAAACTTAAAAATTTTATGAAAATCCAAAAAAATCGAAGATAGTTTCAATTAAATTTGCTAAAATTTCGTTCATAAAAAAAAATTTGTAAAAAAATCCAAAAAAATCGAAGATAGTTTCAATTAAATTTGCTAAAATTTCGTTCATAAAAATTAAAATTTGTAAAAAAATCCAAAAAATCGAAGATAGTTTCAAATAAATTTGCTAAAATTTCGTTCATAAAAATAAAAATTTGTAAAAAAATTCAAAAAAATCGAAGATAGTTTCAATTAAATTTGCTAAAATTTCGTTCATAAAAATAAAAATTTGCAAAAAAATCCAAAAAAATCGAAGATAGTTTCAATTAAATTTGCTAAAATTTCGTTCATAAAAATAAAAATTTGCAAAAAAATCCAAAAAATCGAAGATAGTTTCAATTAAATTTGCTAAAATTTCGTTCATAAAAATAAAAATTTGCAAAAAAATCCAAAAAAATCGAAGATAGTTTCAATTAAATTTGCTAAAATTTCGTTCATAAAAATAAAAATTTGCAAAAAAATCCAAAAAAATCGAAGATAGTTTCAATTAAATTTGATAAAATTTCGTTCATAAAAATTAAAATTTGTAAAAAAATCATAAAATCGAAGATAGTTTTAATTAAATTTGCTAAAATTTAGTTCATAAAAATTAAAATTTGTAAGAAAATCCAAAAAAATCGAAGATAGTTTCTATTAAATTTGCTAAAATTTCGTTCATAAAAATAAAAATTTGTAAAAAAATAAAAAAAAATCGAAGATAGTTTCAATTAAATTTGCTAAAATTTCGTTCAGAAAATAAAAATTTGTAAAAAAATAAAAAAAAATCGAAGATAGTTTCAATTAAATTTGTTAAAATTTCGTTCATAAAATTAAAATTTGTAAAAAAATCCAAAAAAATCGAAGATAGTTTCAATTAAATTTGATAAAATTTCGTTCATAAAAATTAAAATTTGTAAAAAAATCAAAATA
The DNA here is from genome assembly GCA_963932335.1 of Andrena marginata. Classification (NCBI taxonomy): domain Eukaryota; kingdom Metazoa; phylum Arthropoda; class Insecta; order Hymenoptera; family Andrenidae; genus Andrena; species Andrena marginata. The sequence goes on along the minus strand of CAWVQI010000424.1, from coordinate 17,016 downwards.
TCGAAAATAGTTTGAATTAAATTTGCTGAAGTTTAGTTAATAAAAATTAAAATTTGTAAGAAAATCCAAAAAAATCGAAGACAGCTTAAATTAAATTTGCTAAAATTTAGTTCATAAAACTTAAAAATTTTAAGAAAATCCAAAAAAATCGAAGATAGTTTCAATTAAATTTGCTAAAATTTCGTTCATAAAAATTAAAATTTGTAAAAAAATCATAAAAATCGAAGATAGTTTTAATTAAATTTGCTAAAATTTAGTTCTTAAAAATTAAAATTTGTAAGAAAATCCAAAAAAATCGAAGACAGCATAAATTAAATTTGATAAAATTTCGTTCATAAAAATTAAAATTTGTAAAAAAATCAAAAAAATCGAAGATAGTTTGAATTAAATTTGCTAAAGTTTAGTTCATAAAAATAAAAATTTGTAAGAAAATCCAAAAAAATCGAAGACAGCTTAAATTAAATTTGCTAAAATTTAGTTCATAAAACTTAAAAATTTTATGAAAATCCAAAAAAATCGAAGATAGTTTCAATTAAATTTGCTAAAATTTCGTTCATAAAAAAAAAATTTGTAAAAAAATCCAAAAAAATCGAAGATAGTTTCAATTAAATTTGCTAAAATTTCGTTCATAAAAATTAAAATTTGTAAAAAAATCATAAAAATCGAAGATAGTTTTAATTAAATTTGCTAAAATTTAGTTCTTAAAAATTAAAATTTGTAAGAAAATCCAAAAAAATCGAAGACAGCATAAATTAAATTTGATAAAATTTCGGTCATAAAAATTAAAATTTGTAAAAAAATCCAAAAAATCGATGAAAGTTTCAAATAAATTTGATAAAATTTCGTTCATAAAAATTAAAATTTTTAAAAAAATAAAAAAAAATCGAAGATAGTTTCAAATAAATTTGCTAAAATTTCGTTCATAAAATAAAAATTTGTAAAAAAATTAAAAAAAATCGAAGATAGTTTCAATTAAATTTGCTAAAATTTCGTTCATAAAAATAAATATTTGTAAAAAAAAAAAAAAAATCGAAGATAGTTTCAATTAAATTTGCTAAAATTTCGTTCATAAAAATAAAAATTTGTAAAAAAATTCAAAAAAATCGAAGATAGTTTCAATTAAATTTGCTAAAATTTCGTTCATAAAAATTAAAATTTGTAAAAAAATCATAAAAATCGAAGATAGTTTTAATTAAATTTGTTAAAATTTCGTTCATAAAATTAAAATTTGTAAAAAAATCCAAAAAAATCGAAGATAGTTTCAATTAAATTTGATAAAATTTCGTTCATAAAAATTAAAATTTGTAAAAAAATCAAAATATCGAAAATAGTTTGAATTAAATTTGCTGAAGTTTAGTTAATAAAAATTAAAATTTGTAAGAAAATCCAAAAAAATCGAAGACAGCTTAAATTAAATTTGCTAAAATTTAGTTCATAAAACTTAAAAATTTTAAGAAAATCCAAAAAAATCGAAGATAGTTTCAATTAAATTTGCTAAAATTTCGTTCATAAAAAAAAATTTGTAAAAAAATCCAAAAAAATCGAAGATAGTTTCAATTAAATTTGCTAAAATTTCGTTCATAAAAATTAAAATTTGTAAAAAAATCCAAAAAAATCGAAGATAGTTTCAATTAAATTTGCTAAAATTTCGTTCATAAAAATTAAAATTTGTAAAAAAATCATAAAAATCGAAGATAGTTTTAATTAAATTTGCTAAAATTTAGTTCTTAAAAATTAAAATTTGTAAGAAAATCCAAAAAAATCGAAGACAGCATAAATTAAATTTGATAAAATTTCGGTCATAAAAATTAAAATTTGTAAAAAAATCCAAAAAAATCGAAGATAGTTTCAATTAAATTTGCTAAGATTTCGTTCATAAAAATTAAAATTTGTAAAAAATCCCCAAAAATCGAAGATACTTTCAATTAAATTTGCTAAAATTTCGTTCATAAAAATTAAAATTTGTAAAAAAATCCAAAAAAATCGAAGATAGTTTCAATTAAATTTGCTAAAATTTCGTTCATAAAAATTAAAATTTTTAAAAAAATCAAAAATCGTTGATAGTTTCAATTGAATTTGCTAAAATTTCGAACATAAAAATTAAAATTTTTAAGAAAATCCAAAAAAATCGAAGACAGCTTAAATTAAATTTGCTAAAATTTAGTTCATAAAAACTTAAAAATTTTAAGAAAATCCAAAAAATCGAAGTTAGTTACAATTAAATTTGATAAAATTTCGTTCATAAAAATTAAAATTTGTAAAAAAATCATAAAAATCGGAGATAGTTTTAATTAAATTTGCTAAAATTTAGTTCTTAAAAATTGAAATTTGTAAGAAAATCCAAAAAAAATCGAAGACAGCATAAATTAAATTTGCTAAAATTTAGTTCATAAAACTTAAAAATTTTATGAAATCCAAAAAAATCGAAGATAGTTTCAATTAAATTTGCTAAAATTTCGTTCATAAAAAAAAATTTGTAAAAAAAATCCAAAAAAATCGAAGATAGTTTCAATTAAATTTGCTAAAATTTCGTTCATAAAAATAAAAATTTGTAAAAAAATAAAAAAAAATCGAAGATAGTTTCAATTAAATTTGCTAAAATTTCGTTCATAAAAATAAAAATTTGTAAAAAAATTTAAAAAATTCGAAGATAGTTTCAATTAAATTTGCTAAAATTTCGTTCATAAAAAAAAAAATTTGTAAAAAAATAAAAAAAAATCGAAGATAGTTTCAATTAAATTTGTTAAAATTTCGTTCATAAAATTAAAATTTGTAAAAAAATCCAAAAAAATCGAAGATAGTTTCAATTAAATTTGATAAAATTTCGTTCATAAAAATTAAAATTTGTAAAAAAATCAAAATATCGAAAATAGTTTGAATTAAATTTGCTGAAGTTTAGTTAATAAAAATTAAAATTTGTAAGAAAATCCAAAAAAATCGAAGACAGCTTAAATTAAATTTGCTAAAATTTAGTTCATAAAACTTAAAAATTTTAAGAAAATCCAAAAAAATCGAAGATAGTTTCAATTAAATTTGCTAAAATTTCGTTCATAAAAAAAAAATTTGTAAAAAAATCCAAAAAAATCGAAGATAGTTTCAATTAAATTTGCTAAAATTTCGTTCATAAAAATTAAAATTTGTAAAAAAATCCAAAAAAATCGAAGATAGTTTCAATTAAATTTGCTAAAATTTCGTTCATAAAAATTAAAATTTGTAAAAAAATCATAAAAATCGAAGATAGTTTTAATTAAATTTGCTAAAATTTAGTTCTTAAAAATTAAAATTTGTAAGAAAATCCAAAAAAATCGAAGACAGCATAAATTAAATTTGATAAAATTTCGTTCATAAAAATTAAAATTTGTAAAAAAATCAAAAAAATCGAAGATAGTTTGAATTAAATTTGCTAAAGTTTAGTTCATAAAAATAAAAATTTGTAAGAAAATCCAAAAAAATCGAAGACAGCTTAAATTAAATTTGCTAAAATTTAGTTCATAAAACTTAAAAATTTTATGAAAATCCAAAAAAATCGAAGATAGTTTCAATTAAATTTGCTAAAATTTCGTTCATAAAAAAAAAATTTGTAAAAAAATCCAAAAAAATCGAAGATAGTTTCAATTAAATTTGCTAAAATTTCGTTCATAAAAATAAAAATTTGCAAAAAAATCCATAAAAATCGAAGATAGTTTCAATTAAATTTGCTAAAATATCGTTCATAAAAATAAAAATTTGCAAAAAAATCGAAGATAGTTTGAATTAAATTTGCTAAAGTTTAGTTCATAAAAATAAAAATTTGTAAAAAAATCAAAATATCGAAAATAGTTTGAATTAAATTAGCTGAAGTTTAGTTCATAAAAATTAAAATTTGTAAGAAAATCCAAAAAAATCGAAGACTGCTTAAATTAAATTTGCTAAAATTTAGTTCATAAAACTTAAAAATTTTATGAAAATCCAAAAAAATCGAAGATAGTTTCAATTAAATTTGCTAAAATTTCGTTCATAAAAAAAAAATTTGTAAAAAAATCCAAAAAAATCGAAGATAGTTTCAATTAAATTTGCTAAAATTTCGTTCATAAAAATTAAAATTTGTAAAAAAATCATAAAAATCGAAGATAGTTTTAATTAAATTTGCTAAAATTTAGTTCTTAAAAATTAAATTTTGTAAGAAAATCCAAAAAAATCGATGACAGCATAAATTAAATTTGATAAAATTTCGGTCATAAAAATTAAAATTTGTAAAAAAATCCAAAAAATCGATGATAGTTTCAAATAAATTTGATAAAATTTCGTTCATAAAAATAAAAATTTGTAAAAAAATTCAAAAAAATCGAAGATAGTTTCAATTAAATTTGCTAAAATTTCGTTCATAAAAATAAAAATTTGCAAAAAAATCCAAAAAAATCGAAGATAGTTTCAATTAAATTTGCTAAAATTTCGTTCATAAAAATTAAAATTTGTAAAAAAATCATAAAAATCGAAGATAGTTTTAATTAAATTTGCTAAAATTTAGTTCATAAAAATTAAAATTTGTAAGAAAATCCAAAAAAATCGAAGACAGCTTAAATTAAATTTGCTGAAGTTTAGTTAATAAAAATTAAAATTTGTAAGAAAATCCAAAAAAATCGAAGACAGCTTAAATTAAATTTGCTAAAATTTAGTTCATAAAACTTAAAAGTTTTAAGAAAATCCAAAAAAAACGAAGATAGTTTCAATTAAATTTGCTAAAATTTCGTTCATAAAAAAAAAATTTGTAAAAAAATCCAAAAAAATCGAAGATAGTTTCAATTAAATTTGCTAAAATTTCGTTCATAAAAATTAAAATTTGTAAAAAAATCCAAAAAAATCGAAGATAGTTTCAATTAAATTTGCTAAAATTTCGTTCATAAAAATTAAAATTTGTAAAAAAATCATAAAAATCGAAGATAGTTTTAATTAAATTTGCTAAAATTTAGTTCTTAAAAATTAAAATTTGTAAGAAAATCCAAAAAAATCGAAGACAGCATAAATTAAATTTGATAAAATTTCGTTCATAAAAATTAAAATTTGTAAAAAAATCAAAAAAATCGAAGATAGTTTGAATTAAATTTGCTAAAGTTTATTTCATAAAAATAAAAATTTGTAAGAAAATCCAAAAAAATCGAAGACAGCTTAAATTAAATTTGCTAAAATTTAGTTCATAAAACTTAAAAATTTTATGAAAATCCAAAAAAATCGAAGATAGTTTCAATTAAATTTGCTAAAATTTCGTTCATAAAAAAAAAATTTGTAAAAAAATCCAAAAAAATCGAAGATAGTTTCAATTAAATTTGCTAAAATTTCGTTCATAAAAATTAAAATTTGTAAAAAAAACCAAAAAATCGAAGATAGTTTCAAATAAATTTGCTAAAATTTCGTTCATAAAAATAAAAATTTGTAAAAAAATTCAAAAAAATCGAAGATAGTTTCAATTAAATTTGCTAAAATTTCGTTCATAAAAATAAAAATTTGCAAAAAAATCCAAAAAAATCGAAGATAGTTTCAATTAAATTTGCTAAAATTTCGTTCATAAAAATAAAAATTTGCAAAAAAATCCAAAAAAATCGAAGATAGTTTGAATTAAATTTGCTAAAGTTTAGTTCATAAAAATAAAAATTTGTAAAAAAATCAAAATATCGAAAATAGTTTGAATTAAATTTGCTGAAGTTTAGTTCATAAAAATTAAAATTTGTAAGAAAATCCAAAAAAATCGAAGACAGCTTAAATTAAATTTGCTAAAATTTAGTTCATAAAACTTAAAAATTTTATGAAAACCAAAAAAAATCGAAGATAGTTTCAATTAAATTTGCTAAAATTTCGTTCATAAAAAAAAAATTTGTAAAAAAATCCAAAAAAATCGAAGATAGTTTCAATTAAATTTGCTAAAATTTCGTTCATAAAAATTAAAATTTGTAAAAAAATCAAAATATCGAAAATAGTTTGAATTAAATTTGCTGAAGTTTAGTTCATAAAAATAAAAATTTGTAAAAAAATCAAAATATCGAAAATAGTTTGAATTAAATTTGCTGAAGTTTAGTTCATAAAAATTAAAATTTGTAAGAAAATCCAAAAAAATCGAAGACAGCTTAAATTAAATTTGCAAAAATTTAGTTCATAAAACTTAAAAATTTTATGAAAATCCAAAAAAATCGAAGATAGTTTCAATTAAATTTGCTAAAATTTCGTTCATAAAAAAAAAATTTGTAAAAAAATCCAAAAAAATCGAAGATAGTTTCAATTAAATTTGCTAAAATTTCGTTCATAAAAATTAAAATTTGTAAAAAAATCAAAATATCGAAAATAGTTTGAATTAAATTTGCTGAAGTTTAGTTCATAAAAATTAAAATTTGTAAGAAAATCCAAAAAAATCGTAGACAGCTTAAATTAAATTTGCTAAAATTTAGTTCATAAAACTTAAAAATTTTAAGAAAATCCCAAAAAATCGAAGATAGTTTCAATTAAATTTGCTAAAATTTCGTTCATAAAAAAAAAATTTGTAAAAAAATCCAAAAAAATCGAAGATAGTTTCAATTAAATTTGCTAAAATTTCGTTCATAAAAATTAAATTTGTAAAAAAATCATAAAAATCGAAGATAGTTTTAATTAAATTTGCTAAAATTTAGTTCATAAAAATTAAAATTTGTAAGAAAATCCAAAAAAATCGAAGACAGCATAAATTAAATTTGCTAAAATTTAGTTCATAAAACTTAAAAATTTTATGAAAATCCAAAAAAATCGAAGATAGTTTCAATTAAATTTGCTAAAATTTCGTTCATAAAAAAAATTTGTAAAAAAATCCAAAAAAATCGAAGATAGTTTCAATTAAATTTGCTAAAATTTCGTTCATAAAAATTAAAATTTGTAAAAAAATCCAAAAAATCGAAGATAGTTTCAAATAAATTTGCTAAAATTTCGTTCATAAAAATAAAAATTTGTAAAAAAATTCAAAAAAATCGAAGATAGTTTCAATTAAATTTGCTAAAATTTCGTTCATAAAAATAAAAATTTGCAAAAAAATCCAAAAAAATCGAAGATAGTTTCAAATAAATTTGCTAAAATTTCGTTCATAAAAATAAAAATTTGCAAAAAAATCCAAAAAAATCGAAGATAGTTTCAATTAAATTTGATAAAATTTCGTTCATAAAAATTAAAATTTGTAAAAAAATCATAAAAATCGAAGATAGTTTTAATTAAATTTGCTAAAATTTAGTTCATAAAAATTAAAATTTGTAAGAAAATCCAAAAAAATCGAAGATAGTTTCTATTAAATTTGCTAAAATTTCGTTCATAAAAATAAAAATTTGTAAAAAAATAAAAAAAAATCGAAGATAGTTTCAATTAAATTTGCTAAAATTTCGTTCAGAAAAATAAAAATTTGTAAAAAAATAAAAAAAAATCGAAGATAGTTTCAATTAAATTTGTTAAAATTTCGTTCATAAAATTAAAATTTGTAAAAAAATCCAAAAAAATCGAAGATAGTTTCAATTAAATTTGATAAAATTTCGTTCATAAAAATTAAAATTTGTAAAAAAATCAAAATATCGAAAATAGTTTGAATTAAATTTGCTGAAGTTTAGTTAATAAAAATTAAAATTTGTAAGAAAATCCAAAAAAATCGAAGACAGCTTAAATTAAATTTGCTAAAATTTAGTTCATAAAACTTAAAAATTTTAAGAAAATCCAAAAAAATCGAAGATAGTTTCAATTAAATTTGCTAAAATTTCGTTCATAAAAAAAAAAATTTGTAAAAAAATCCAAAAAAATCGAAGATAGTTTCAATTAAATTTGCTAAAATTTCGTTCATAAAAATTAAAATTTGTAAAAAAATCCAAAAAAATCGAAGATAGTTTCAATTAAATTTGCTAAAATTTCGTTCATAAAAATTAAAATTTGTAAAAAAATCATAAAAATCGAAGATAGTTTTAATTAAATTTGCTAAAATTTAGTTCTTAAAATTAAAATTTGTAAGAAAATCCAAAAAAATCGAAGACAGCATAAATTAAATTTGATAAAATTTCGTTCATAAAAATTAAAATTTGTTAAAAAATCAAAAAAATCCGAAGATAGTTTGAATTAAATTTGCTAAAGTTTAGTTCATAAAAATAAAAATTTGTAAGAAAATCCAAAAAAATCGAAGACAGCTTAAATTAAATTTGCTAAAATTTAGTTCATAAAACTTAAAAATTTTATGAAAATCCAAAAAAATCGAAGATAGTTTCAATTAAATTTGCTAAAATTTCGTTCATAAAAAAAAAATTTGTAAAAAAATCCAAAAAAATCGAAGATAGTTTCAATTAAATTTGCTAAAATTTCGTTCATAAAAATTAAAATTTGTAAAAAAAAACAAAAAATCGAAGATAGTTCAAATAAATTTACTAAAATTTCGTTCATAAAAATTAAAATTTGTAAAAAAATTCAAAAAAATCGAAGATAGTTTCAATTAAATTTGCTAAAATTTCGTTCATAAAAATAAAAATTTGCAAAAAAAATCAAAAAAAATCGAAGATAGTTTCAATTAAATTTGCTAAAATTTCGTTCATAAAAATAAAAATTTGCAAAAAAATCCAAAAAAAATCGAAGATAGTTTCAATTAAATTTGCTAAAATTTCGTTCATAAAAATAAAAATTTTCAAAAAAATCCAAAAAAATCGAAGATAGTTTCAATTAAATTTGATAAAATTTCGTTCATAAAAATTAAAATTTGTAAAAAAATCATAAAAATCGAAGATAGTTTTAATTAAATTTGCTAAAATTTAGTTCATAAAAATTAAAATTTGTAAGAAAATCCAAAAAAATCGAAGATAGTTTCTATTAAATTTGCTAAAATTTCGTTCATAAAAATAAAAATTTGTAAAAAAATAAAAAAAAATCGAAGATAGTTTCAATTAAATTTGCTAAAATTTCGTTCATAAAAATAAAAATTTGTAAAAAAATAAAAAAAAATCGAAGATAGTTTCAATTAAATTTGTTAAAATTTCGTTCATAAAATTAAAATTTGTAAAAAAATCCAAAAAAATCGAAGATAGTTTCAATTAAATTTGATAAAATTTCGTTCATAAAAATTAAAATTTGTAAAAAAATCAAAATATCGAAAATAGTTTGAATTAAATTTGCTGAGGTTTAGTTAATAAAAATTAAAATTTGTAAGAAAATCCAAAAAAATCGAAGACAGCTTAAATTAAATTTGCTAAAATTTAGTTCATAAAACTTAAAAAATTTTAAGAAAATCCAAAAAAATCGAAGATAGTTTCAATTAAATTTGCTAAAATTTCGTTCATAAAAATTAAAATTTGTAAAAAAATCATAAAAATCGAAGATAGTTTTAATTAAATTTGCTAAAATTTAGTTCTTAAAAATTAAAATTTGTAAGAAAATCCAAAAAAATCGAAGACAGCATAAATTAAATTTGATAAAATTTCGTTCATAAAAATTAAAATTTGTAAAAAAATCAAAAAAATCGAAGATAGTTTGAATTAAATTTGCTAAAGTTTAGTTCATAAAAATAAAAATTTGTAAGAAAATCCAAAAAAATCGAAGACAGCTTAAATTAAATTTGCTAAAATTTAGTTCATAAAACTTAAAAATTTTATGAAAATCCAAAAAAATCGAAGATAGTTTCAATTAAATTTGCTAAAATTTCGTTCATAAAAAAAAATTTGTAAAAAAAATCCAAAAAAATCGAAGATAGTTTCAATTAAATTTGCTAAAATTTCGTTCATAAAAATTAAAATTTGTAAAAAAATCATAAAAATCGAAGATAGTTTTAATTAAATTTGCTAAAATTTAGTTCTTAAAAATTAAAATTTGTAAGAAAATCCAAAAAAATCGAAGACAGCATAAATTAAATTTGATAAAATTTCGGTCATAAAAATTAAAATTTGTAAAAAAATCCAAAAAATCGATGAAAGTTTCAAATAAATTTGATAAAATTTCGTTCATAAAAATTAAAATTTTTAAAAAAATAAAAAAAAATCGAAGATAGTTTCAAATAAATTTGCTAAAATTTCGTTCATAAAATAAAAATTTGTAAAAAAATTAAAAAAAATCGAAGATAGTTTCAATTAAATTTGCTAAAATTTCGTTCATAAAAATAAATATTTGTAAAAAAAAAAAAAAAATCGAAGATAGTTTCAATTAAATTTGCTAAAATTTCGTTCATAAAAATAAAAATTTGTAAAAAAATTCAAAAAAATCGAAGATAGTATCAATTAAATTTGCTAAAATTTCGTTCATAAAAATAAAAATTTGTAAAAAAGAAAAAAAAATCGAAGATAGTTTCAATTAAATTTGCTAAAATATCGTTCATAAAATTAAAATTTGTAAAAAAATCCAAAAAAAATCGAAGATAGTTTCAATTAAATTTGATAAAATTTCGTTCATAAAAATTAATATTTGTAAAAAAATCAAAATATCGAAAATAGTTTGAATTAAATTTGCTGAAGTTTAGTTCATAAAAATTAAAATTTGTAAGAAAATCCAAAAAAATCGAAGACAGCTTAAATTAAATTTGCTAAAATTTAGTTCATAAAACTTAAAAATTTTAAGAAAATCCAAAAAAATCGAAGATAGTTTGAATTAAATTTGATAAAGTTTAGTTCATAAAAATAAAAATTTGTAAGAAAATCCAAAAAAATCGAGGACAGCTTAAATTAAATTTGCTAAAATTTAGTTCATAAAACTTAAAAATTTTATGAAAATCCAAAAAAATCGAAGATAGTTTCAATTAAATTTGCTAAAATTTCGTTCATAAAAATTAAAATTTGTAAAAAAATCATAAAAATCGAAAATAGTTTTAATTAAATTTGCTAAAATTTAGTTCTTAAAAATTAAAATTTGTAAGAAAATCCAAAAAAAATCGAAGACAGCATAAATTAAATTTGATAAAATTTCGTTCATAAAAATTAAAATTTGTAAAAAAATCAAAATATCGAAAATAGTTTGAATTAAATTTGCTGAAGTTTAGTTAATAAAATTAAAATTTGTAAGAAAATCCAAAAAAATCGAAGACAGCTTAAATTAAATTTGCTTAAATTTAGTTCATAAAACTTAAAAATTTTAAGAAAATCCAAAAAAATCGAAGATAGTTTCAATTAAATTTGCTAAAATTTCGTTCATAAAAAAAAAATTTGTAAAAAAATCCAAAAAAAATCGAAGATAGTTTCAATTAAATTTGCTAAAATTTCGTTCATAAAAATTAAAATTTGTAAAAAAATCCAAAAAAATCGAAGATAGTTTCAATTAAATTTGCCTAAATTTAGTTCTTAAAAATTAAAATTTGTAAGAAAATCCAAAAAAATCGAAGACAGCATAAATTAAATTTGATAAAATTTCGTTCATAAAAATTAAAATTTGTAAAAAAATCGAAGATAGTTTGAATTAAATTTGCTAAAGTTTAGTTCATAAAAATAAAAATTTGTAAGAAAATCCAAAAAAATCGAAGACAGCTTAAATTAAATTTGCTAAAATTTAGTTCATAAAACTTAAAAATTTTATGAAAATACAAAAAAATCGAAGATAGTTTCAATTAAATTTGCTAAAATTTCGTTCATAAAAAAAAAATTTGTAAAAAAATCCAAAAAAATCGAAGATAGTTTCAATTAAATTTGCTAAAATTTCGTTCATAAAAATTAAAATTTGTAAAAAAAACCAAAAAATCGAAGATAGTTTCAAATAAATTTGCTAAAATTTCGTTCATAAAAATAAAAATTTGTAAAAAAATTCAAAAAATCGAAGATAGTTTCAATTAAATTTGCTAAAATTTCGTTCATAAAAATAAAAATTTGCAAAAAAAATCCAAAAAAATCGAAGATAGTTTCAATTAAATTTGCTAAAATTTCGTTCATAAAAATAAAAATTTGCAAAAAAATCCAAAAAAATCGAAGATAGTTTGAATTAAATTTGCTAAAGTTTAGTTCATAAAAATAAAAATTTGTAAAAAAATCAAAATATCGAAAATAGTTTGAATTAAATTTGCTGAAGTTTAGTTCATAAAAATTAAAATTTGTAAGAAAATCCAAAAAAATCGAAGACAGCTTAAATTAAATTTGCTAAAATTTCGTTCATAAAAATTAAAATTTGTAAAAAAATCAAAAAAATCGAAGATAGTTTGAATTAAATTTGCTAAAGTTTAGTTCATAAAAATAAAAATTTGTAAGAAAATCCAAAAAAATCGAAGACAGCTTAAATTAAATTTGCTAAAATTTAGTTCATAAAACTTAAAAATTTATGAAAATCCAAAAAATCGAAGATAGTTTCAATTAAATTTGCTAAAATTTCGTTCATAAAAAAAAATTTGTAAAAAAATCCAAAAAAATCGAAGATAGTTTCAATTAAATTTGCTAAAATTTCGTTCATAAAAATTAAAATTTGTAAAAAAAACCAAAAAAATCGAAGATAGTTTCAATTAAATTTGCTAAAATTTAGTTCTTAAAAATTAAAATTTGTAAGAAAATCCAAAAAAATCGAAGACAGCATAAATTAAATTTGATAAAATTTCGGTCATAAAAATTAAAATTTGTAAAAAAATCCAAAAAATCGATGAAAGTTTCAAATAAATTTGATAAAATTTCGTTCATAAAAATTAAAATTTTTAAAAAAATCAAAAAAAATCGAAGATAGTTTCAAATAAATTTGCTAAAATTTCGTTCATAAAAATAAAAATTTGTAAAAAAATTCAAAAAAATCGAAGATAGTATCAATTAAATTTGCTAAAATTTCGTTCATAAAAATAAAAATTTGTAAAAAAATAAAAAAAAATCGAAGATAGTTTCAATTAAATTTGCTAAAATTTCGTTCATAAAATTAAAATTTGTAAAAAAATCGAAGATAGTTTCAATTAAATTTGATAAAATTTCGTTCATAAAAATTAATATTTGTGTAAAAAAATCAAAATATCGAAAATAGTTTGAATTAAATTTGCTGAAGTTTAGTTCATAAAATTTAAAATTTGTAAGAAAATCCAAAAAAATCGAAGACAGCTTAAATTAAATTTGCTAAAATTTAGTTCATAAAACTTAAAAATTTTAAGAAAATCCAAAAAAATCGAAGATAGTTTGAATTAAATTTGATAAAGTTTAGTTCATAAAAATAAAAATTTGTAAGAAAATCCAAAAAAATCGAAGACAGCTTAAATTAAATTTGCTAAAATTTAGTTCATAAAACTTAAAAATTTTATGAAAATCCAAAAAAATCGAAGATAGTTTCAATTAAATTTGCTAAAATTTCGTTCATAAAAATTAAAATTTGTAAAAAAATCATAAAAATCGAAGATAGTTTTAATTAAATTTGCTAAAATTTAGTTCTTAAAAATTAAAATTTGTAAGATAATCCAAAAAAAATCGAAGACAGCATAAATTAAATTTGATAAAATTTCGTTCATAAAAATTAAAATTTGTAAGAAAATCCAAAAAAATCGAAGATAGTTTCAATTAAATTTGCTAAAATTTCGTTCATAAAAAAAAATTTGTAAAAAAATCCAAAAAAAATCGAAGATAGTTTCAATTAAATTTGCTAAAATTTCGTTCATAAAAATTAAAATTTGTAAAAAAAACCAAAAAATCGAAGATAGTTTCAAATAAATTTGCTAAAATTTCGTTCATAAAAATAAAAATTTGTAAAAAATTCAAAAAAATCGAAGATAGTTTCAATTAAATTTGCTAAAATTTCGTTCATAAAAATAAAAATTTGCAAAAAAATCCAAAAAAATCGAAGATAGTTTCAATTAAATTTGCTAAAATTTCGTTCATAAAAATAAAAATTTGCAAAAAAATCCAAAAAAATCGAAGATAGTTTGAATTAAATTTGCTAAAGTTTAGTTCATAAAAATAAAAATTTGTAAAAAAATCAAAATATCGAAAATAGTTTGAATTAAATTTGCTGAAGTTTAGTTCATAAAAATTAAAATTTGTAAGAAAATCCAAAAAAATCGAAGACAGCTTAAATTAAATTTGCTAAAATTTAGTTCATAAAACTTAAAAATTTTATGAAAATCCAAAAAAATCGAAGATAGTTTCAATTAAATTTGCTAAAATTTCGTTCATAAAAAAAAAATTTGTAAAAAAATCCAAAAAAAATCGAAGATAGTTTCAATTAAATTTGCTAAAATTTCGTTCATAATAATTAAAATTTGTAAAAAAATCATAAAAATCGAAGATAGTTTTAATTAAATTTGCTAAAATTTAGTTCTTAAAAATTAAAATTTGTAAGAAAATCCAAAAAAATCGAAGACAGCATAAATTAAATTTGATAAAATTTCGGTCATAAAAATTAAAATTTGTAAAAAAATCCAAAAAATCGATGAAAGTTTCAAATAAATTTGATAAAATTTCGTTCATAAAAATTAAAATTTTTAAAAAAATCAAAAAAAATCGAAGACAGCTTAAATTAAATTTGCTAAAATTTAGTTCATAAAACTTAAAAATTTTATGAAAATCCAAAAAAATCGAAGATAGTTTCAATTAAATTTGCTAAAATTTCGTTCATAAAAAAAAAATTTGTAAAAAAATCCAAAAAAATCGAAGATAGTTTCAATTAAATTTGCTAAAATTTCGTTCATAAAAATTAAAATTTGTAAAAAAATCATAAAAATCGAAGATAGTTTTAATTAAATTTGCTAAAATTTAGTTCTTAAAAATTAAAATTTGTAAGAAAATCCAAAAAAATCGAAGACAGCATAAATTAAATTTGATAAAATTTCGGTCATAAAAATTAAAATTTGTAAAAAAATCCAAAAAATCGATGAAAGTTTCAAATAAATTTGATAAAATTTCGTTCATAAAAATTAAAATTTTTAAAAAATAAAAAAAAATCGAAGATAGTTTCAAATAAATTTGCTAAAATTTCGTTCATAAAATAAAAATTGTAAAAAAATTAAAAAAAATCGAAGATAGTTTCAATTAAATTTGCTAAAATTTCGTTCATAAAAATAAATATTTGTAAAAAAAAAAAAAAATCGAAGATAGTTTCAATTAAATTTGCTAAAATTTCGTTCATAAAAATAAAAATTTGTAAAAAAATTCAAAAAAATCGAAGATAGTATCAATTAAATTTGCTAAAATTTCGTTCATAAAAATAAAATTTGTAAAAAAGAAAAAAAAATCGAAGATAGTTTCAATTAAATTTGCTAAAATATCGTTCATAAAATTAAAATTTGTAAAAAAAATCCAAAAAAATCGAAGATAGTTTCAATTAAATTTGATAAAATTTCGTTCATAAAAATTAATATTTGTAAAAAAATCAAAATATCGAAAATAGTTTGAATTAAATTTGCTGAAGTTTAGTTCATAAAAATTAAAATTTGTAAGAAAATCCAAAAAAATCGAAGACAGCTTAAATTAAATTTGCTAAAATTTAGTTCATAAAACTTAAAAATTTTAAGAAAATCCAAAAAAATCGAAGATAGTTTGAATTAAATTTGATAAAGTTTAGTTCATAAAAATAAAAATTTGTAAGAAAATCCAAAAAAATCGAGGACAGCTTAAATTAAATTTGCTAAAATTTAGTTCATAAAACTTAAAAATTTTATGAAAATCCAAAAAAATCGAAGATAGTTTCAATTAAATTTGCTAAAATTTCGTTCATAAAAATTAAAATTTGTAAAAAAATCATAAAAATCGAAAATAGTTTTAATTAAATTTGCTAAAATTTAGATCTTAAAAATTAAAATTTGTAAGAAAATCCAAAAAAAATCGAAGACAGCATAAATTAAATTTGATAAAATTTCGTTCATAAAAATTAAAATTTGTAAAAAAATCAAAATATCGAAAATAGTTTGAATTAAATTTGCTGAAGTTTAGTTAATAAAAATTAAAATTTGTAAGAAAATCCAAAAAAATCGAAGACAGCTTAAATTAAATTTGCTAAAATTTAGTTCATAAAACTTAAAAATTTTAAGAAAATCCAAAAAAATCGAAGATAGTTTCAATTAAATTTGCTAAAATTTCGTTCATAAAAAAAAAATTTGTAAAAAAATCCAAAAAAATCGAAGATAGTTTCAATTAAATTTGCTAAAATTTCGTTCATAAAAATTAAAATTTGTAAAAAAATCCAAAAAAATCGAAGATAGTTTCAATTAAATTTGCCTAAATTTAGTTCTTAAAAATTAAAATTTGTAAGAAAATCCAAAAAAATCGAAGACAGCATAAATTAAATTTGATAAAATTTCGTTCATAAAAATTAAAATTTGTAAAAAAATCAAAAAAATCGAAGATAGTTTGAATTAAATTTGCTAAAGTTTAGTTCATAAAAATAAAAATTTGTAAGAAAATCCAAAAAAATCGAAGACAGCTTAAATTAAATTTGCTAAAATTTAGTTCATAAAACTTAAAAATTTTATGAAAATCCAAAAAAATCGAAGATAGTTTCAATTAAATTTGCTAAAATTTCGTTCATAAAAAAAAAATTTGTAAAAAAATCCAAAAAAATCGAAGATAGTTTCAATTAAATTTGCTAAAATTTCGTTCATAAAAATTAAAATTTGTAAAAAAAACCAAAAAATCGAAGATAGTTTCAAATAAATTTGCTAAAATTTCGTTCATAAAAATAAAAATTTGTAAAAAAATTCAAAAAAATCGAAGATAGTTTCAATTAAATTTGCTAAAATTTCGTTCATAAAAATAAAAATTTGCAAAAAAATCCAAAAAAATCGAAGATAGTTTCAATTAAATTTGCTAAAATTTCGTTCATAAAATAAAAATTTGCAAAAAAATCCAAAAAAATCGAAGATAGTTTGAATTAAATTTGCTAAAGTTTAGTTCATAAAAATAAAAATTTGTAAAAAAATCAAAATATCGAAAATAGTTTGAATTAAATTTGCTGAAGTTTAGTTCATAAAAATTAAAATTTGTAAGAAAATCCAAAAAAATCGAAGACAGCTTAATTAAATTTGCTAAAATTTCGTTCATAAAAATTAAAATTTGTAAAAAAATCAAAAAAATCGAAGATAGTTTGAATTAAATTTGCTAAAGTTTAGTTCATAAAAATAAAAATTTGTAAGAAAATCCAAAA